>BQNB010201866.1:0-10879 GCA_026074375.1 Tanacetum coccineum
AAGACGATAGATAAATAGTAAAAAATGGTTTTTCCCGCCCTTTTTTTTCTTTTTATAACTTTGTTGACTCGGGGTGTTGATTTGGGCTAGGGGTTTTTTTTAAAAGGGATTGGGCCGTGTGTTTGGGCTTGGTTATAAGGGTTTTGTTATAAAAGACTAACGACCGTTAGTCCTTTATTAATAAAAGGGCTAACGGTGTTAGGGTTTTTGGGACTTTTTGCGAATTATGATTTAACATTAAGGGTTTTTATGATATTTTGAGGATTTTGTCTTTTATGGGTTGACCAATGGCTGACCAAGGGTTGACTTTTGATGACCTTTTGCTAGAAACTTCCGGCTCTTGTGCACTATATCCGTTCCCGTGTCCGTGTTTGTCCGGCTTTGACCGTTTTCTTGTAATTTTTGCACTATCCGTACCTACACATTCATAAACAACAAAATACACAAATACAAGTATATTTTTTGCACATTTTGATCATTTAAGGGCTATTTTGGATATAATAAGGATATGTGATTTCTCACATATCAACTACCTTCTTCTGTGAATAAGACTTGACACTTATTGTCACAAATTTGACCGACACTAAGTAAGTTTAATGCTAAGTTATCTACGTGTTCTACATTAGATATAGTAAGAGAATCATTTGAGATCGTACCTTTGCCTATGATCTTTCCTTTTAAGTTACTTCCAAAGACAACATTACCTCTGTCGTATGCTTTGTAGGTGGAGAATAGACTTTTGTTACCGGTCATATGTTTGGAGCACCCACTATCTTTGATCCATTCATCCGGTTCTAAGTATGTTCTCAAGAATACCTATTTCAACAAAAATAAATTCAAGCGTTTGGTCCCCAATATCTCATGGGTCCGAAAATGTTAGTATTGTACATCCCTTGCATTTTTTGCAATTGATTGGGATATTGAAATGGGATACAATTTCCCATATGTACAAAGCCTTGACTTTGTTGGTTGTTCCAATTCATAGGATAGAAATTTTGATGAATTGGTTCTCTAGAGTTTCTTCTAGGTTGAGGTGTGTTGTATCTTGGTTGAGAAGAGATATTTCTCCTAGGCGAAGGTGTTTTTGATCTAGACTCGGTTTTGACATAACCTATACCGCTTTTAAGTGATGTTTTTAAAGGCGGTTTCTTTGACTCATCAATTCTATTATGTATTAGTTTCTTCCTAGTAATAACAAAATCCAATCTAGAAGACATGGGTGGACTAAAAATGTGTTCTGTAAATTTTTCACCACTCATGTGACTCACGGATCCAGGTATGGTGAATCCGTGTGCCTTTATGGTGGATCCGTTCGTTGCTTTTTCAGCGGACGATCCAACAAAACCCATAAGTTTAGTTCCGCTTGTTGACGCTTTACTACTATCGAATCCTAGACCTATTTTACAACTAGATGACTTTTGATTATTTAACATTTCTCCTAGTGAATTTCAAATTTTACAAACTTAACTTGAGTTTCCTTAAGTTTAGCGTTTTCCAATTTAAGTTCTTGACATGACTTACACGCAATGTCAATTTCTTTACTTCTCTCAAGTTTCTTAATTTTCTCGTTCAATTCTAAAACTTCTTTTTCTAAAAGATCTCTTTTAGTTTTCAAAGTTTTATTCTTGTTAATGATTTTTAGGCTAATTTCACATAAGCTATCGTATTTTATTTGCATAGTATCATTATCAAGAGAAGATGCGTTATCACTATAATAAGAAGAGTTAAGAGTTACCTCATTTGACGATTGAGCCAAGAGACAAGTTTCATCATTATTTTTGTCTTCGGCGTCATTTTCGCTATCGCTCCAAGAACCTCCAATGAAGGCCTTTTGATCTTTGTTGCGAGTTGGTTTTGGACAATCGCCAATGAGATGATTTGGATCACCGCATCTAAAGCATTTTCAGTCACTCTTCCCTTTTTTCTCATCCCTTTGTCAGAATGACTTCTTTTCTTTACTTGGTTGCCTAACAAATTTACCCTTTCTTCTAAGAACTTTTTAAAGTTCCTTACAGCCATAGCATATTCTTCGTCATCACTTTCGAATGTCGAAGTTTCATCATCACTAGACTCTTTCTTAGCTTTCAAGGCAATGGACTTAGATCTTTCCTTTTTGCCTCTATAGATTCCGGAATCCTTTTCCATGACTACTTGATGAGGTGTCATTTTATACACTATCATTTAACCTCTTAAATCATGCAAATATGCCCAGATTATGTACTTAATCATTTGGCTTTAGGTTTTTAGCACTTGGATGGCATTTGGAGAAAATACACGTGACTTGGACTCATTTAGAGAAGAAACAAACAAGACCATGGACCTACACCAAATCTCTTAAAGAATCGTGCTCACAGAGTGTGGAGACGGCGTCGCAAGCATAAAGCGATGTCGTCGCGATCTTTCTAGTGACGTCGTCAGAGAATTGACGACGACGTCAGGACGTAACCGACTTAAATCAGATCTAGAAGATTCTATTTTGTGACGGCGTCGCGACTATAACTGGACGCCGTCGCGACGATCTCTCTATATATACAAACCGAATTTAGGGTTTTAAGTGTGTAACTTTGTATAACTTTTGGGAGCCGAACTCTAAGTATTTTGTCAGCTTTTAGGCAGTCTTTAGGGTCTCAAAACCCTATTGTAATTGACCTTAATTCATGTTTTAATCAAGTAAGATTGTTTATCTTTAATCATTTAATATGTCTATGTATTGTTTGATTGATCTATGTTCTTGCTTTCTTTATAACATGTTAGGCTAAACCCTCCCTTGTATTTACTTATGATTGCATGAAAGTTGGATTGTAGATCCTTTTACTGTTGCTTCTTGTGATGAATGTGCGCGTTAGGCTTTAGAAAACTAGCCATATGATATTAAATTGGCATAGACGTCTAGGGAAAGGAAACCCGAGAATGTGTAGAAAGGATACCATCGGTAAACAGTCTTCTACTACATTACCCCTAATATGGGTGGATACCTCTTAAGATTATTTCAATTGCATTAATATACTCTAGGGGCCTAATAATAGTCTTCATACTACCATTACTTGTGTGTTGTTCTTAACAGAACTATTAAATAGACGGCGGTTCATGCTAATTCGTTCATGGATGAGGAAATATTACCACAGATCATCCACGGAGTGTGAACAGGCAAAACAAGATTAGGAGAAACAATCTAATGAGTAATGCATGATTAAGTAAATACACTATCTTATCATAAAGTTATCACCAGTAGTATAAATTATATTTAGTTTAATTAATTAGTTAATCAACCAACCTCTCAAACCATTGATTTTATCTGCTTTCTACAATATATAAAAATACAAAAAGAATCTCCTTTCAATCTCGCAGATCTCAGCTAAGCCCTGTACGAGCCTTCCCAACCTATTCCCCTAGAGAACGATAACAACCTCTGAGTTTTACCTATACTATACTGCAACGATTAGGTACACTGCCTAGAGAGTTATAAAACTTCATGTAGAAGTCTTTACAACAACCGCACATTAGAGCTGTTATAGTATCTATATGAACAAAGTTTTCTTTCACCTTTAATGTTTCACATACCTCCAAAATACCTATGTTGCCCTGGCCAGGGTTGTTTGCTCTTAACCCGAGTGAAGCTGCTCTATGATTCATATCAGACTTGCCTTTGACTTTTAATGTTTCTAAATTATCCATTCTGCCCCTACTAGGTTCGTCTGCCATGGACCCGAGTAGAGCTGCTATAACTTCTGCAACAACATTATCTTTATACTTTGGTGCTTTAATATTGGAAGAAGAAACTGTATTGTTGAATTTATTATTGGTCGACTTTGGATGTGTTTTGTCTTTTTGTTGACTTGTATTTTGTGGGGTGCCTCTCTCTTTATATTTCGGTTCGAACAAAAGTTGCAAGTGTAAACATTGTTGTTTCTAGGGTGACTTGTAGTTTTCTTGCGTTTGTGTCAAGAATTTGTCTTGTTTTTCTCAATTCGGATGGTACAGTTAATACTCGGATGAAACATAGATTCACATCTGTAAAAGAATCGGGCAGTCATCCTATGCATTACTTTGTCATAATAATACTGTGAATCTTATTGCCAAGTTATCTAATTCTGCTTTGACACATTTAACTATATAAGCCAATTTGCTCATGTGGCAAGTAGTAACACGCGATACGACAACGATAAATTTCCTTAAGCGGGTCGGTAAAATGACTAAAAGTTGGTGCTTTTAGGGGAGATTTTGATAGTAGTTTTAAAAAATGGCAGCCACATCAATTACAATAGTCGACCGGTTAAAAAACAACAACTACTGTAATTAGTTGACCAATGTGTATACCAAATGCGGTAAAGATAGACATGTAGTGCAACCCTGGTAAAAAAAGTGGTCATTTCTTGTTCATTTTTTAAGCGCATATACACCTTAACACACCACATATGTTTCAATTTAAGACTTGAAGTCACAACATAGTATGGTCGAAACGGACCGGGTTGGGTTGGGTTGACTTACACCCACTTGTTGCCCATGTTTTTATAAACAACAACTCATTGTTTATATAATAAATGGTATAATTCGGGTCAACCCGAAAACCAAACCAAATTCAAATTCGGTTTTTGGTTGAATTCTAGTTCGGTTCAGTTCGGTTTTTGGTTTGACCCAAATAAAAACTTTAACCGAACTAACCGAACAACCCGATAATCGAACCGATCAACACTCTTAACTGAAGCCCGAGTAAAGTATGAAGAAATAGGCTCTGCTCAAGCCCATTATAAGCCCAAACTGAGCCCATCAACGAGCTCTTAATAGTTGTTGCAAATCCATTAATAAAAAAAACCCAACAGGCCACGAGGCCCATTAATGAAAGTATCACTTTTATTAAGAAAAAAAAACCTACAGAGCAACAAATAGTAGAACAGCAGCGCCGTTAGGGATGGCAACGGGTCGGGTTTTAATGTACTCGTACCCGCATCCGTTTATAATATACACATCTGTACCCGCCTCATTACTCGCTGGGTACCCGGTTAATGTTATCCATCGGTTTTTCAGGTTTCCCCGCGGGTATCGGGTATCCCCAATTGAATATTCTATGGACAAAATGACGGGTATAAAAATTAAGTCACACTAAAATCTACCGACAAAATAAAGCAAAACACCCTAATATATTAAAAAATTAAAGTTAAAGAAAACAAATACCGTATCGAATGATTTAACGCTTTCGAATAATTCATGTACAACATCCAAATATATTAGATAATAGATATGCTTATATAAAAAATACAATGGAAGAAATTATATATAATATACAGGTATTCTAATTAATTATAATATCAATAAAGCGGGTACAGATTCGGGTAAACGGGTATGAATACGGGTAATTGGGGCGGGTATTAGTAGAACCTGTCACCGAACCCATACCCGGCTAAAAACTTTTATCAATACCCAAACCCGCATCCAAACCCGCCAACCGCCCCCGAACCCGACCCAACTGGTTCAAGTTTCTGTTTTCCCCGTCGGTTTCGGATGCTTTTGCCATCCCTAAGCGCCGTAAAATATTGCATCTCATCTCCTTTTTTTCCATTTCTTAGTTATTGTTTTTCTTTTAGATTAGATCTTAATTAATTTTAATCTTTAAATTTTGTATTGAATTTTTTTGAGTAAAGTTTTAATTATTATTAATTTATGTTTACTTTTTATTAATTTCAAGTATTTATGTTAATGTTTGCATGCTTAATCTTTGTCTTTACGAGGCATTCAAACCCGTGCGATGCACCGGCTTTATTTTCGATAAAATATGATATTTGATTTCGTTGAGGTGATATATGTCATGAAATAGGAAACTTGAAAACAATACTAATTAGTAAACTAACTCAAGTACTTCAAACAATATATTTATGACTACTAAGTAGCACGGATTCATGTTGTCAATATCTATAAAAACCAATAGTATTCACTCCCCATTCTCAGTAGCAAATTACCAATTCAAATCATCATTAATCATAAACTATAATCAACTTATGCTCTATTTGAATAGTCAACAAACATATATAGATTAACATCAACACGGGGCTTTGAGGTCAACCAAGTAGAAGGTGGTAGATTGTACAATCAAATGAACATAAATTTAAGCCGAAAAAATACATCAGACCAACATGAAGAACTAAAATTAAAAGAAACAATATTTACATAATAGGGAACAGTTGCTTAAAACATACTTAGCGTCATTATTAGAATTATCAGTAAGGAAGTATTACCATGTGTGGGCTAGGCCTCCCAGATAGGTTCCATGAAGTTCCATTTCCAACTGCTCGAGGATAATCATTTAGGGTGATGGGAGTACCCATAGTAGGTATATTGCACGAAGTATCCACTATCCCTGATAATGGTGTTGAGGCTGTTTCTGGTAATGGTGTTTGATCAGGCAAAGGCGTTTGCACATGAAGTCCTAGCAAAATACGATCCATGACTAAAACAGATAAAGATGTGGAACATGTAACTATAGATACTGGTCCAGCATAACATTTATGTGACAAATAAATGGCCAGACTGCCTAGTGCGTACCAAACAGATCTCCACCAAGAAGAACCCCTACCCAATGATATCATTTACATGAAATGTTTAGATGCGATCTGTTACGGGTGTTTGGGCTATGCTTATTGAGAGTGCATACATTCTCTATGCTTTGAAATAATTGTAAACAGGAATAAGCAAACCCTTAATCCCTGTTACTCACATCTAATAAGAACATAACAGTAGAATTAGCAAACGTGTTTTTCAAAAGGCTAATAAGATCTAATAGAATATTTTTTCATAAGCATACCCAATTCCCAACACCCTTTCATCAGCTACAATGATATAAGAAAGAAAAAGCAATTGCCTACTTATATTGTCTAACTTCCTCAGATGTGTGAACTTATTCAGTATGATGATATTAAACTACTACATGGTATCAGCAAATAGGGAACCTAACAAAATCCAAATAGTCTAGCAATTAATTTTTAAGGAAATTGATATAAAGCCGGTACAAAACTAATAACACGTACTCGACCGAAGGTAAAAAGTAAATCTAGCTCTAGTGTCTCAACTCCTCACGCCCTTACATACGGCTATACGAATGTAGGGGGGGGGGGGGGGGGGGGGGGGGGGGGGGGGGGGGGGGTGGGGGGGGGGGGGGGGGGGGGGGGGGGGGGGGGGGGGGTATCTATTTGGGGGGGGGGGTGGGTTTAGTGGGGGGGGGGGTTTTGGATGTTGTGATAGAATTGGTTGGAGTAGTTGAAAATGGGAGAATTTTTGTATTATGTATAAGGTTAAGAGTTTTTATAATGATGGATGATTTGATGAGAATTGTTATTATAATTTGATATAATGAAATGGATTAAAAATGGTTTAATGTTATATTAGGGAATTTTAGAGTTTATTGGAGATTGTTTGGGTGAATGTGGGGGTGAAGGTCTCAATTTTAGTCTCTTATTAAAATTAAGTTAGTGGCTTGTAACGTTGAATAATTCTCTTAATGCTTGTATATCATAGTTTTCTCATAATATAAAGTGACTAAGTAGGCAACTATAGCTAGGCTAACAAATAACGAAAGTGTTCATATCATGTCCCTCAATAAGTCTACTGGGCCTATATGGTTCTACGATCTGATCCAACTATATCCAGGTTGTTTTATAGCTCCGCATCTCCTCGTCGTCTGCCTCACATCCTCTGCCTCTTCCCAGTTTTCACTATCCGCAAAAATATTTTCCAGAACCGCATAAACTCCTGACTTATCTTCTTCTGCTTCAAATGTTATTCTAAAAAGATAATTGGTACGATAAAAGCTACGCTTTATTATCAAATCAAGTATATAGAGTAGTCCATTGTCACCTTTATATTTTAGCTTTTAGATTTATCTTTCACCAATGTGGGATTAAGTTTCACCCTAGACGAATCATATACCATTGTTATCATATCATGCACTTTAGTACCTTGAACACTCTGCTTCCTATGTAGTTTAACTTCCCATCATGCTTCATATCACCTATTTCTAGCTCGTGTCCAGCCTAAGATCAGCTCGAGAGATGAAATATGGCACCATTGCTGAAGATTGCCTTTTAAAAACCTGCACGAAAAGGCACTAATCAAACATATGGTCGAATATGAGTAGAATAAATCGTTGGAATCTAGAAGAGTAATGGTCGAATATGAAATATTGGTGATGTATGTTTATAAGTTCAATATGTCATTTTACTAGGTTTCAATGTAGATAATAATCTTTTTATCCATACAAAAAATATGCAAGAAAACGCATAAAAGCCAAAATGTATAAACAGCAAATCATACAACAATAAATCAAGCAATGCCTTTTAAGCGAACAATACCAAGACGTTGCTCTTGATAGTTGTAAGCCTGATTCCCTCTTCCATATCAACACTCGATAGATTTCCATCTTTCCCTGCTTTCACCCGAATCACGGAATCATTGGACCAAGTGCCGTGTGTGATATGTTGTGCCAGTGATATCGTCACTCATCTGATCATTGGATTTTGATACAAACGTACTATCTACTCTATATCTAACTATTTGAGGGTGATTACACCCGTACATCTCATTATCTGATTATTGAGTTGTGTTACAACATAAAGAAAAAAGATACACACATTTTCTCCAACATTACGATTTGTTAGACAATATGGGGTGTTTGGATTTCTTATAGCTGTACCAAACTCGCTGCAGAATACAATGAGTGGATTTTCTTATGCTTTGCCGAATCACAAATAAGCTTTGGAAATTGGAACATTCTGATTATAAAGTTTATAAGTGCGCAAGTGAAATGACTTCTTAAGATATAAAATATATGCCAGCTGATAAGAGGAAGCTGTTTGTTAAAAGCCTAGCCCTCAAAGTACGTATTAATCATATTAAAGGGTTGTTTGGTTTGCTTATAAAAAATCGCTTATGTGCAGATACAATTGACTTTTTCTAATGTATTTTGTTATTTGGCTAGAAACTCAGTTCCTTAGCATATTTCAAGACCATACAACTCTTAAAATTCGAATTTTACATGGTTATCGTCTCTTTCTTACAACATTCTTTGTAATGTTAAGACTTGACTGCTTGAAATTGTCTATTGAATTTTCTGATTGAAATATAAATACTAACACTCAGCTGTCATTTCAGACTTCTTAGCCTCATCCTATCTCACGAATTTATTTCACCCCGATGTTCACAGCTTCACTACCTAGGCAAAAAGGTGTACCTCAGTAAAAGAATGCCACACTAATAAACACATCTACCTACCATAAGGCCCATATCAAAATCAATACAAAAAAATAAAAAATTACCAGTCATGAGAAGCATCAAATGATGTCTAATCATGAAGCAAGGCACAATTTGCATCATTTTCCCCTAAATTATACAAAATTGAATTAAAAAACCAAACATATGTAAGATCACTTAAAAGAGAAAACTTATTTTATGGATTAATAGCTTAACATAACGATTAAATTAGGTAAAACATCTCTCATCTTCCGTTCAATAACTTCATACCTGCAACTCAGGAATTTGAAGCCGCGTTTCTTGTTTTGTGGGTTGAAAATCAATCAAGAGGTGTGGGAAGCGCGTAAGAAGATTGCAAATCAACGCAAGAGTTGTTGTAAACACTGTTTTGGAGGGGATGATGCGAGGGATACAGGAAAGTAACATCATTAATGTTCATGTAACTCAAAAACCTAGTAAGCTCCCTAACACCCTTGATTATTGCAGTTGAAGTGTGTTGAGACAATTGTGGTATTGAATTCAGAGTCATCTTAATACTTGCAGCATTAATCCACAAACTGAATCTATAATTCAAAAATAGATCTTAAATGCACTCTATTTTAAAATAAAGCTTATTAAAGTTCAAACTTTTTGCTAAAATAACATTTTAAGCCATTTTATTTTATAAAGTTTACGTAGTTTATTATTAAATCTCATTTCTTGCACCTTTTACTTATAAACTTTGTTTGTTTATAAAATTTTTCAGATGTATTTTTATTATTTTTTATAAAACATTTTTTATTTAATAAAAAATAGTTTTATTTTATAAAGTTTTAATTTTTATTAATTTGGTCGTTGATGGAGTCGTCATTATATTCGTGTCACTCCGAGCTAATTTTGAGTTTCATCTTTCTCTTATTTGTTTATGTTTATTTCCATGCTTAAATCTTAATTAGTTATTATTATTGTCGCTTTATTTATTACATTTAGTGTAGTTATGTTTATTAGCGAGTAGTTTGCGTATGTTTGCCTAGAAATTGATGGTTAGGATGTTTTGATTGATTTGGGGAAGTTGTTGATGGTGATATTAGTTAGTTTATTGACTAGAGGTTAAGTTAGCCGTTTTGATAAAACGCCTAATCTAACCTAGTAGCCGTTAACGGGAGACATGTGACCTATGGTTTACTTAGAGTGTTTTTATTCGATTTGATAGGCAAAAAGTGTTATAAAGAAATGGAACTTTTCTAGTCCAATATCTAAACCTAGGTTATCAAATAATTGGTTTATTATGCGCGTAAGGGTTAAAATTGATATACGACCATATAAGGAGATTAACCCTTGTACGAGTTTTTGATCAACAAAAAAACTGCTTTAATTAATCGTGATATTTTAACCACCGTTTGTTGATAAACACATTCCCGTAGATTATGTTCCTTTCCATTTTATTGTTCACGTAGTTTATTTATAGATCAATTTTGCCTTAGATTTATTATTAGAGTTCCCTTTCTCGTTTGTATTTAAATATTTGTCTTAAAATCTAAAAAAACCTTTGCGATAACTAAGCATCAAACAAAGCTTGACCAGCGTATTTCAAATTCACCACTCCTTCAAAACGATACTCGAGAGATCAATACTTAGCAAGATACTTTTGTATTAAGGTTTG
>BQNB010201870.1:0-10879 GCA_026074375.1 Tanacetum coccineum
ACTCGTAGTAAGCATAACACTACCAGGACTAATATTGTTCTACCAGGAGGAATAACTTGTTCTGCCAGTACTAACTATAACATTATCCTTAACAGTAGGAACTACATACCTACTAGCAGGAACTTTTTACTCTACCAGTAGGAACTACATACGTACTAGTAGTAACTATCTATTACAAAATTCCTAACATATGCCATACCCATTTTTTAGCGCGCACCAAGTTTTGCTTATGGCAATAGTTTTTGGCATGCTGCTTGGTTTTATTGCAATGTATTTTAAACAAACAAAGCAATTTTCAGGGATTAGGTGTTGGCTAACCACCACACAACAAATGGTGTTCAACTCACCATGTCTCACAGACAAGAAAGAGTTGATTCACCATGAGGGTACGGCACTGGTGTGACTCTCAAATTGGTTGATAGCTTTAATAGTTTGCTCAAAACTATAGGGTATTTAACTCACCTATGCTTCATTTGCTGAGAGTTGAAATGGTTATCAATTCACCATGGATAATGCCCTTCTTGGGAACCAAATGATTGGCTAGTCCTGAGCAAACGGCTACAGGTAAAGACATATAAAATCCGTTTATGGCTGTGATGATTTTCCAAAAATCATTAGGGTATTCCAATTCACCAATGATTCATGTTCTAAGAGTTGGTCTGGTTACTAATTCACCAGGGTGATGTCATGATTCCACCGAAGGATTAGCTAGCCCAAGAGTAAGTAGCTACTTGTTAAAGGCTTTTCAAATCTACTCATGTTGCTGTGGTGGTTCCAAAGTCTGTTGCTGGTTCAAGATTTCCTGAAGGTTCTTTAATGTTGCTGACTTTTGATGTTCAAGTTCAATAAGGCTATGAAGACTGCAAACTATATTGTTCTTGAAGGTGTTCTTATGATAAATAAAGATGCTGCTTCCTCTAGAGACATTCAGCTGATATGTGCAGAATTTTCAAGTATTCAAGTCAAGACTCAAGCAGATTGGATGTTGCTGCAAAGTTCATATTTCAATCCTCAAGGTTCAAGACTGAAGATCTATCTAGAAACTGGAAATTAACATAGTCAAATTCCAGTTTAGGGGAGGATTGTTAGGAATAATTGTAATACTTAGTTTCTACTAGTAGGTATGTAGTTCCTACTGGTAGAGTAGTAGTTCCTACTGGCAGGTATGTAGTTCCTGCTGGTAAGGTTATTATCATAGTTAGTCCTGGTAGGCTAAGTCTAGTTCCTACTGGTAGAGTACTTAGTCCTGGTAGAGTCAAATAGTTATTCCAGGATAAGGTTTTAGTTAGTTAGAGATGAGGATATGTATGAGCTAAATTAGGAAGAGTTATGCATATTATTCTCATGTGTTTTTAGGAGATGTCGATTAGGGTTTAACCACTACAAAAAGAACCGACGGCTTAGGGAAATAAACAGATCCAGAAAACACATTTCTCCTTGTTCGTTAATAGAAATCCATAGAAGGATCTTTTAGTTTTTATCAGTCGTGTTCTTCTTATTAGTTGTGTCTTTATTCCGCGTAGACATTAGCTTTTCTAAGCAAGAGTCTTTCTTGTGTTTAGCTTGTGATTACATAGGCTATTCACCATCCTTAACAGGCAGTAAAGATCTATCTATAGTGGGATCCAACAGGCCACATAAACAAAGGGATCCTCCTTGAAACATAAGACTCCTAGTAACATTCAGAAGGTGTCTATGTTTCCTTTCAGCAACCCCATTTTGCTGAGGAGTATAGGCACATGAGGTTTGATGAATAATACCCAAATCATTAAACAAGTTTGACAAATGGTGATTTACAAATTTAGTTCCATTATCAGACCTTACAACCTTAACCTTTTTCCCAAACTGAGTAAAAACAAGTTTTATGAAACTTTCAATAGATTTACCTACTTCAGTTTTAGACTTAAGCAGATAAACCCATACAGCTCTACTATAATCATCAACTATAGTGAGAAAGTATTTAAATCCATCCTCACTTACAACCCCATAAGGACCCCACACATCACAATGAACAATATCACCAACAGATTTAGACTTATGATCACTTAAGGGAAATGGTTCCCTTGTCTGCTTAGCCCTGTGACAGATGTCACAAGGAGACAAATGATCCTTTTTAGAAAAACCTAATTTTTTACCAAAAATAGACAGAACTTGGTTAGCAGGATGACCAAGTCTGTAGTGATATAACTCACTGGAAACATTACACACAAACACATAATTACATGTAGCAAACATACCAATCTTATCTAGGTCAAACAAGTAAAGACCACCAGTTACACTACGAGTCCCCACTAACTTTCCCAAATTCAAATCCTGAATATAACATTTATGCTCATCAAAACCAATAAAAAACTTACTATCTTTAATCATTTTATTAACAGACAACAAACTGACATTATACTCAGGAACAACCAAGACATCAAACAGAACAATACCACTGGTCAACCTAAGACTACCAATAGCAGAAATCTTAGCAAGGGTACCATTAGGATGACCAACAGTAATCTTAAGCTTAGATATATTAACAACATTATTCATTCGAGTAACAAAACCAGTTAAGTGTTGGTTAGCCTCATAATCAATAATCCACCCCAAAGTAACATGATACATATTAGATTTAGTTTTAGCATAAAAAAATCTTTTAAAATTCAAATTGAAGAAAACATTGTTATTATAAAAGTTTGGTAACTTGAAAGACACATTGTTATTAGAAAGACTAGGTTCAATACCTAACATATTAGCAGTAGGGGTAGGTTTTTCATTGATAAGACTAAGAAGTTTCACCATATGTTCATTGGTAAAAGAAGAAGAAATAGAACCAGAGGTACGAGGAACAGAATGCTTAACTTCGGTATTAGCATTAATCTTATTATTGTTATTACGAGTGTGCCTAGACAAATTAGGATTCCTTTTAAAACCAGTAGGATAACCAATAATCTCATAACACCTTTCTATAGTATGACCAATAAGACCACAATTTTTACATAACAGATTAGGATTAGGTCCTCTATTATCATTGTTATAATTATTATTACCATTAACCCTCCTATTAAAATTGTTGGTATTATTATTGGTCTTAGCAATAAAGGTAGCAGGTTGAACTTTACTAGAAGAAGAACTACCAGGATGAAGACCCCTATGGGACTCTTCCCTGGAAACGACATTGAAAACATCCTTTGCATTAGGTAAAGGATCTTTAGCCAAAATAGTACTTCTAATAGGTTGGTAAATATCATTAAGCCCCATTAAAAATTAAAAACTGCATTAGTCTAATAAGCTGGGTATGTTTAGTACTACCAGACTATGCATCACAAGTACAAGCAGGTCTACCTTCACAAACACAAGCAGGTAAGATAGTCAAGATATCAAATTCTCTCAATAGAGAATTCAGCTTATGATAGTAATCAGGAACAAATAAGTCCCCTTGTTTTAGATTGTTAATTTTATGCATCAGATTAAACACAACATACCCATCCATTTTATCATATATTTCCTTTAACTCATTCCAAACTTCTAAAGCAATTTCAAAATAAACTTGACCCGCATATTGCCCTTGAGATAAAAACCCAAGAATCTATCCTAACACAATTGCATTACATATTTCCCACTGTTGGGAAAGAACATCACTAGTCACTTGTTTAACACACGTACCATCAATAAACTCCATTTTGTTTTTTCCTTTTAAAGCAATTTTCATAGCCATAACCCACATTTTATAATTCTCAGCCCCAACAAGTTTTACATTAACAATAGCAAGACTAGAATTATCATTATTCTGAAGATATAAAGGATTACCGGCATCAAGATTATTGATCAACTAAATACTAGAACTAGAAGCATCACCAATAGCCATGATAAAACAAACAAAGGAAAAATAGATAAACAAATAAGAAAACAAGACAAACAACAAGAATCAGACAGACAACAAACAAAACATGAAAGAACATAAAAAACAACTAGACAAACAAGAAGAACACAACTAATAGATAAGAGATGAGATTCGAACCCAAGATCACAAACACTTTGTTAGCAAACTTGGGTTAGCCAGAGCAAGATTCCACACCAGTCACGCTGGAGGGTCAAGATAACTGAACTCGTTTGCACCCACTAACAAAGACCAATGAATCTTAAAGACCGAACAACTTGCAGAGCTTTAGCGGAAGAGACAGATCTAACCACCTGCGCTCTTGATTTACTTAGTCGAGAGTTACAAATGGCAAATGGGAAAGAATGAGCCCACAGATACTTAGGAAAAAAAACTCCCAATCTCTAAATTAGGGTTTCAAGAAACCCTAATTGAAAGATCAGCACAAATCACTAGAAAAGAACCAAATCAGACGATTCTTAACACGGCCGTTAAGATCCAAACACGAGGAGCACAACTCCACCTCAAGAACAGAAAACCCAAAAATGATCCAAAACCCTAAATCAAGAATCACGATCAGAGATACTTAGGAACAAAAAACTCCCAATCTCCAAATTAGGGTTTCAAGAAACCCTAATTGAAAGATCACCACAAATCACCAGAAAAGAACCAAATCAGACGATTCTTAACAGGGCCGTTAAGATCCAAACACCAGGAGCATAACTCCACCTCTAGAACAGAAAACCCAAAATTGATCCAAAACCCTAAATCAAGAAACACGATCAGAGCCAACCTGGCTATGATACCATGTAAAAACTAATGATTCTTGCACACAAACATCACTGATAATAACCCAACCAACCTCCCATTCGGTGATTCTTTTATTACTCAAAACAATACAATAAGATAAGTCCACAAAATGTGTTCTTACCAAACAATACAAAGAAAACAATTGTTATCCCCCTAATGCATGTCACACAACTATACAAGATCTCACTTACAATTGAACCTCACTACAACACTCATACCTATCAATCCCTATCAAGATCAAGATGATCTTATACAAAGATGATACAAGACAAATACGAGACAAAACCCTAACTGAGAGAATATGAGAGACTTTGAGATGAATGATAAAAACGACTGAATGAATGGAAGGAAAAGATACACTTCAGTCCTTTAAGATATAAGAACCTGCAAAAGACAACTAAACACTCAAACTATTAGACAAATGTGCATGAATAGTCCCTGCACATATAAACCATAAGAGCCAGCACCAACACAACCAATATTTCCAACACTTAAATAGATGAAATGCTTCAACTGTAAATGCTAAAAATATGCAACTACTAGTAGAACATATGATGGTGGGAACCACTAATGCCCCTTTTATTCTTCCTACTTTCATGCATGCACTGCTACTACTCTTAACGTAAACAAGAAACATTCAAATGCATGTGACAAATATTAAAGTAGTGGCTAGTCCAACAATGGCCAAGTCCTCCTAAAGACTTGGAGATTTAGTCTTCTGAATCTTTAGTCTTCATAATGTGCAGGCCTTCGGGTCAACCAGGTTGGGCGGTGCGGTTTACTATCCATAGGACCCGTATCAATGTCTGCCACACAAGATTGAAGATTGTAACCCTCCCTAGTGATGTCTCTAGGAGAAAGAAAACAACTAAGAGGATAATGAGAACACCACCGATCTAGCTATATGATGTACTTATTGTTGGTTGGTCACTTATGTCACTCTATAAACTTCCCCAACTTGTTGATAATGTTGTATACTAGATGGTTATGTACAAAACCCGAACGTGACAAAACTAACAAGGATATCCCTAGATGCTTACACAAACCCAAATTTCCGAAACATATTCATATTATAGGGCTCGATTAACTAAAGTCACGGTCTTATATTGTCACACGGGGTGTCATGATGACACAATCTGATAATGACCACAAGCATTTGTGTACAGTTTACATATCATGATATATATTGTTGTAACAATAAACGATTAAAGGATGGTTTACACTGCAACATCTGCATAGGATGGTAATACCTTTTCTGCATGTATAGGTGCATCTCCAACGTTAATAACTTTATTCAATCCGTTACCAGCAGCTGCCCAAGGTAAACCTACAAAATTCATTCAACGAATAAACGGTTTAAACCATCCAATATAGCTCTGGGCTGTTTAAGGTTAAAACCCTCTCGAATATCATCCAAAGCCATCTATTTTTGGATTGTAATCTTGGTGATCATCATTTATGGAATTCTTGGATTCCCCGCAAGGTGAATGTGTTTGTTTGGAGGGCGTCTCTTAACATATTGACCACTAGAACTAATTTAAGCCACTGTGGTGTTCATCTCGTCTTTGAATTGTGCCCTTTTTGTGACTCTGCCCCTGTTGTGCCATTGTTTAATCAATTGCCCTATTGTTATCCTGATGTGGAGGAAATTGTGGAGTTGGTGGAATCTTGGCTCTCCCAAGTCTTTCCCATCCTTTTGTGTGTCGGATATTGCCCAATGGAGGTTCAACATTAATGGATGTGCTCGTGTCAATAAAGTCTTGCAAGAGGTGTTCAAATATGCGTTATGGGCTGTTTGGAATTAGAGGAACAGGGAGGTAAACGCTCACCCTGATATGGTTGCAACTATTAAAGATGAAGACATTTTCCCGTTCATTCAACGCATTACAAAAACTTGGATCTCTGCTCGTTATTCTTGGAAGCCTGCAAACTGGAGCTTTTGGAATATGAGACCATTTGATCTGTTTATGTAATATTTTGCATTTTGGTTCTTGTTCTATGTCGTTTGGTTTCTTTTTAGTTGGTTGCTCTGCTTTTACAGCCCCTCTGTTTGTCTTTTCGGTTCTTTGGTCTGTTATGTAGCTTCCTTCCTGGAGCTTCGTATATATTTAAATAATCTCAGCCTTTCCAAAAAAAATTAAAAATGAATAAACGGTTAGTCACTGGTTAGCTTGATGTCAAACCCATTGATCCCACATAGCCAACATGCAAGTCAAACATTTATATGTGCGTGTTTCGAGATATTCTAAAGCTTTGACCGATCGGAACTTCATCATGGTTTTAGTTGGTTCACTTCCTTGTGTCACGTCCTCTTGATTAATTGTGGGTACCTAAGAAATGAAGGATTACGAATGTGATTAGCACAGAAGTTTAAGTTAAGAACAAAATATCATCATGCAACAGAAGTATATGTAGCAAAATGGTAAAGTGAGGAATGGGTCAAAATGGGTAGTGTTTTGGCTGACTCGGATTGGGTTTGACCCAAAACACTTTTTGTCCAACTTTTATAAACATGCAGTGTGTCAAAGGCCGAAGTATGAGCGCAATACCTTGCAACGGGGGCATAGCATAATGCCTTGAAAATCCGTCTCATTACTTTTGATCTGTTTCCAAAGGTCTTGAGCAAATGGTTCACAGCCATCCACAAAGATGCTGCAAAACTTCAATAAGTTCCATAGTAAGAAATTTGTTACTAGAACAGCTTAAAGTATCGACAATAAATCAGCATATAAAAAGACATACTTGGGTGTAAATCGGTTTATCCTAACTGCTTCCTTTAGTTGTTTATTCACCCATCCAAAGAAGACCAAAGTAATCTCCATGTACTGTATGCTTATACTGTAGAAATGAGTTTGATTAATGTACCTTCATCGAAGCGCACCAAGTGACTAGCTTCATCTCCCTCATCCAAGGCCGAGCCCGACCAGTCCCAGATGGAGACCTCATCAGACAATAATGACGGTTTAGTGACTTTAGTCAATGAGACCTTAAGCTCCGCCATCCGAGGAGCACATACCACTGTTAGAACACGATCACGTGGGCTCAACAACAATATTTCCTCTTAGAAACTCATATGGAAGCAGACTCGTAGAGTTGGCTAACGGGTGAAAAAATGTTAGTGATCAAGTCTAGCTTGGCTTGACTTGCCAATACTTTTTTGTCCAAATTTTCAAATAAATTTACAAAACTTTCACATTAAAAAGTCTAGAACAATATTTATTCTTTTAATAAATTAACGACCAATTCACTTTTGAGTACTTGTATCCGTTTTAAGAGTTCGACCCAACTATTTGACCTTTTACTTCATGCTCAAAAACAAATTCATTTCTTTTATTTCAGAGATAGGGATCTCTAAAATTAATCCAAATCAACTAAAATTTTGCTAAACATAACATTCGGGGTTAGAAGGATAGAATCAGTGTTGTATATATCAGTCATCACGGCCGATATATCGGTTGGCGGCGGTCCACCGATATATCGGTCACATTTATCGGTTTAAACGGCGGTCAAAGGCGGTCAAATACGGTCAAAATTGTTCAAACTCGGTCAAAAGATTTGTTTGACTTAAAAAGGGTAATTTTTTAGGGTTTTAAGAGCATCCACAATGATGGAGCTTTTCAATAGGTTTATAACATGTCAAATCATAAATTTATAAACCTTTTAATATTATAAACTCATATAACTATGCATAAACCTTATAACAATATGAAATACAAATGCATTAAATTATGAAAAAGGTATAGGATACTGGACCTCTTCATGCCATATAGATAGATTATTATGGTTGAAACAAAAGATAAACATTTTCGTAAGTATAAACCTTTTTGCATGGACCCCCATAGCGGATACCCTAATATTTAGGAACGGTCAAAGACGATCAAAATCAGTCAAAGGCATGTCAAAAAGTTTGCTTTTATTTAAGTTTATTAAACTATTTATGGACTTATGGCTTTTATTTTTCAAACATGTTAAACTTTAGTTTTTTTTGTTATTGACTTATTTTGTTAGAATATAGCTAATATTTTTTTAAAAATAAGTTCCCTTATAATTTAGGGTCCCCGCCAAGAAACCGATATATCGCCGCCAATACCGATTTATCGCTTAAAGATGGTCGACCGTCGACATACCGCCGACCCATTTTTACAACCATGGATAGCATACTTCCCCGCGTAAGAAGACTTGGTGGGCACCCTACAAAGAGAAAGGGTGTTTACTTTTCACTTAATGGGGAAGAATATGGGCCCAAAACCTTTAGTGCCTCTTTATTGAGAGACCCACCAAAACATGTGTCCCCCCAATTAAGAGGCTAATTAAGACCTTCTTTCCAAACCACTTATTTTGGTAAACAAATGGGCAAATGAGAGCGAGCTTTGGTTTGATACGTGTGCATCGTCTGCCTTTGGAATTCACAACCACCCAATGACGATCCCAAACAAATCCTAAACAAAACAAATGCGCATTTCCTTAATCAATCAATTGCCGAAAATAGTGCCTAGCTAGCCATGAGTAAATGGTCAACAACTACTTTCACAGTTAAATCAATGTTTCATATGCTCATTTTTTGTGGCTTGTTTTGAAACTTTTTGCCATATATAAGCTTATCAAGTCATAATGAATAGTTTAAAAATATGCCACAAAAAGTGACCATAAGCCAAAAACCAAATAAGCCATAAGCTATAAGATTAAACAAATACCTTATAAGTAATTAAGCAATAATGAAAAAATGATTGATTAAATGCCTCTAGGAGAAAGGGGAGCTTGAGAAATAGAAATCCCTTTGCAAACAGTTACCCTTCCCTACGTATACAAAGGCCTGCAATTCATTTCCAAATATCAAAAGTAAACTGAACATAGTTAAGTATGTAGCGGTATGAACTTATAACTCGATCAAATGTATGAATCCAATTGCTTTCTTCGCACTTTCTTGTCCGACCCTAAGACCGTGAGTCAGCAATAAACACATTTATTCTCCTATGTGTGACAAATATCTTCCAAACTAAAACAAAACCTCAATAAGGTTGCTCTTTTTTTTACCAAAGAGTTACTTATGCCAAACACAAAAAACATCTGCACGAATGTTTTCCCAGTTTATATTTCTCACTTCCTTACTTAGGGGGTGTTTGGGAATGCGAACTTTTTTGAGACTGTCTTGCTTAAATAATACTTTTAAGTGCTTATTTACTCTACATAAAGCATATAAATAAACAATTTCATGTAACCGCTCAAAACAGCTCATATGCTGTAATTAAAATAAGCGGATAATCATGTTTAGGATTGCTATATGCTTTGAATTAAGCAAGTACCAAACCTTGCTTGTTTTAGGTACTCATTTCTGTAACACAACATAATTCCCGTTAGGTATAACTTTATTATTGATCACTATGTATAAAGTATAAATGCATAACCCTAACCCCTAACGGACCCAAAGCCCACAAACCGGGCTTGGGTCTATTTATCTTCTAATACTCACCCGCAGTCCGAGCGGCGAAATCGCAAAAAGCTGGAGTAGTAAACTTTAAAAGAAAAAAACAAAAAATTAACATAATAAAAGCATAACTTTAGTCGACTTGTAACAAAACCGTACCAACGGTCGCATTTAGTCGACTCGTACCACCGATCAGAAGTCGACTGGTAACACAATAGTACCAACGGTCGACTTTAGACCCAACGATCAACTTTAATCGACTGTTAACAAAGACGTACGAACCATCGACTAACAAACAAACAATAAAATAACTATAACATTTTTTTATTAAATGATAATAGTTGTTGCACCACTAAGGAAAGAAATTAATAAAAACACCATGAGCCGAAACAACAGCAGCAAAAATCATCAAAACCAATATTAAAACAGATCCAACACTAGTCAAAAGTGAAAATCCTAAAACCATGGCGATTATTGTGATGTAATTGACGTCATTCTTTTTTTAAGGTAAAATGGTGGTGGCTAGATGTGTGTGTGAGATCTGAGGTGAGGTTTAGATAATGAAAACCCCGTTGGTTATGATTTATTATTGATCACCATTTATCAACGTAGCCACCTACCTAAAGATCAGACCCGATACCATGTAAGAACAATAAAAACTCGTGGGCTATGATATATTATTCCATCACTATTTATAGAGTACATAGAGAAACCCTAATGGATCCTAAGCCCATAAACACCGGGCTTGGGCCTATTTATCATTTAATAATTTCTTCTCA
>BQNB010201871.1:0-5000 GCA_026074375.1 Tanacetum coccineum
TTAGGTGAAACAATTACGCGTAATTATAGTGGTAAGACCACTATAGGAAAATTTTCTGATATGTGCAGACACACTACTTGCTCACTTGCGGGCGTGACTTAGGTATATATATGTGTTTAATGATATCTAAATATATAGCTATCAAGAATTATATCTTACCATCATTCATTTATGCCATGGGTGCACATTCATATTGACCATACATCACTTCACAACACCCTATTTCGGAGCATGACTTTTGAGAATTAAACTAATCTTACATTTTTGGGATTTTAAAGGAAATAGACCCAAAAAGAGCCACAAGGTCAACACTAGTTATAGAAAATCCTACCACCACCATTGTCACCAATGCCCAACTTCAGACAATGATTGACCAAGGTGTTACTGCTGCACTGGCAGCACGTGATGCAAACAGGAATGGCGATGACAGCCATACTTCAGGAACGGGTGCCAGAAGGACCGAACGCGTTGCTCGAGAATGCACTTACCAAGACTTCATGAAGTGCCAACCTCTGTATTTCAAAGGCACTGAGGGAGTAGTCGAACTAACCCAATGGTTTGAAAGGATGGAGACTGTATTCCGCATAAGCAACTGCTCTGTGGAAAATCAGATCAAGTTCTCCACTTGTACTCTTTTGGCAGGAGCTCTGACGTGGTGGAATTCCCATGTTAGAATTGTTGGTCATGATGTTGCGTATGCAATGACCTGGACAAATCTGAGAAAGAAAATGACTGACAAGTATTGTCCGAGGAACGAGATGAAGAAGCTCGAGGCTCAGTTGTAAAATTTGAAAGTAAAAGGTACCGATGTGACAGGGTACAACCAACGTTTCCAGGAACTAGCACTACTATGTGTTAGAATGCTTCCTGAGGAGTCTGACAAGGTTGAAAGGTATGTCGGTGGTTTGCCCGACATGATTCATGGAAGTGTGGTGGCGTCAAAACTAAAAACCATGCAGGAAGCTACTGAAATGGCAACAGAGTTGATGGATAAGAAAATCAGCACTTTTGCTGAACGTCAAGCTGAGAACAAGAGGAAACTTGACAACAACAACCAAGCTCAACAACAACTTCCCAAGAGGCAGAATGTGGCTCAAGTTTATGCCGCTAGGACTAGTGAAAGGAAAGAGAATCCCGGAACTCTACCATTATGCAACAAGTGCAAATTTCACCACAATGGCCCGTACACTGTAAAATGCGCAAACTGCAAGAGGGTCGATCATTTGACCAGAGACTGTTGGAGTTCTGCTGCTACTAACAATCAAAGAACCCTCACTTGTTATGAATGTGGGAATCAAGGGAACTACAAGAGTGATTGCCCAAAATTGAAAAACCAAAATCATGAAAACCAAGCTGGAGGTACTGGAACACATGGAATGGTGCTTGCCTTAGGAGGAGGAGAAACCGATCAAGACCCTAACAACATTAAAGATGGGATCGAAGATTAAAAGAGAAAGTTGTCTCGCTTTGCCTAGTAAACCCTAAGTTGGAACTATCTTAGACTTTATCTCCTTAGGAGTTTTTGTCGTATTTCTCTTAAGTTTTTGTTGTACGAATGATTTAAAATTATCTATCAAATCAATGTGTTGTGAAAATTTCGTTGTATTTGAATTCTCTACTCATTTATATAAGCCACTCCCATCACTATTATGAAACTATAACACTATTTTGACGAAAATGAGCATCGCATCGTTAGCCCTCAAATATACATAACCTGGTCACCTATGTATAATTCAAGAAGGACTATGCCATGCTGAGAGTAGTCACTTTAAACTTCTTGACAAGAAAACAATTTTCTAATTATATCAAGTTGTGTACGCATTCATAGAACGTATTTATCACGAGGAACCAAACTAATAATCATAAGTAACTAAGTAAACTCTTACACTACCTTATTATCCAAAAGTGAAGACGTACCCCTAGTCACCCTAGGACAATCCACTAACAAGTTTACTCTTCATTAAGGAATATACCAATACACCATTTTCAACATCTACATAATGCCCATAGAACTTGGTAGTTTCGACGTTATAATCGGCATGGATTGGTTGGCAAGGTACCATGCTATCATTGTTTGTGATGAGAAGATCATTCGTGTTGCATTCAGAAACGAGACGTTGATTATTCGTGGTGAAGGAAGCAACCAGGGAAACAACACCTGATTGAACATCATCTCGTGCACTAAAACACAAAAATATTTGCTAAAAGGATGTCCTATCTTTCTAGCACATGTTACTACAAAGGAGACTGAAGACAAGTTGAAGGAGAAGCGACTTGAGGACGTACCCATCGTCCGGGATTTTTGATGTGTTTCAAAAGCTTTAAATTTATAATACTTAAAATACCGGACAATTATACGGAAACACACGGGTAAAGTATAACCCTCGTTTGTAATATAGTATTGTAGGTAAGTCAGGTCGTTCCACAGGAGATTGGCAATTCTAAGACAAAGTCGATAATATTACGAAAAAGGATTATCTTATAGATTGTCACGGCTCTAAAGATAATGGACTAATTCAATTAAAAGGGATGTTTGGTTAATGGAACAAAAAATATAATAGATAAACTTAAGTGGATAAATGATTCATAATGAAAAACCCTTTTGGCCTTTATCTTTAATCATGAAAATGCCTTAAGTTTCATCCGTGTTTGATGTTAAGTAATATAAGCTTGCTAAACCACGTTCGTTAGACATATGGTTTAGTGTTAAACCTTTTTGTACTTAGGTTAATGTTCGTTTCCTTAGCCAATCCTCACAAGGCTATGTTCTAGTTGCCATAGACAAACAACTTGGAAATCAACCATTTAGTCCGGAGTCTTTCGACCTATATCCAGAATGAATGGAGATCAAACAAAGATTAAAGAATCCAAGTTCAAAAACATCAAGCTCATATTATTCATATAAAAAATTCAAAGAAGGTCAAGTTTGAGTGGAGTGACAAACATGAAATAGTGTTTCAACTGATTAAGCAGAAGTTGTGTAGTGTGCCAATTCTGGCTTTACCTGAAGGAAGCAAAGATTTTATCGCATACTGCGATGCTTCAAAGAAGGGTTTGGGCACGGTGTTAATGCAAAGAGAAAAGGTGATTGCTATGCATCACGCTAACTGAAGATTCATGAGAAGAACTATACGACTCATGATTTAGAACTTGGAGCAGTAGTGTTCGCTCTCAAGATTTAGAGGCACTATCTGTATGGAACTAAGTGTATGGTGTTCACTGATCATAAGAGCTTACAACACATTCTTGATAAGAAGGAACTGAACATGAGACAACGCCAATGGTTAGAGTTACTCAGTGATTACGATTGCGATATTTGTTATCACCCGGGGAAAGCAAATGTCGTGGCTGATGCTTTGAGTAGGAAGGAACGAGAACCACCATTAAGGGTTCGAGCCTTAGTCATGACTATTGTCTTGGAGCTTCCTAAACAAATCCTGAATGCTCAGACCAGAAAGCTTCGGAAGCCTGGAAGAACTCAAGAACGAAGATATTGGAGGTATGTTGGTTGAAAATTCTAAAGATCTGGAGAAATTTAGAACGGAAAAGTTAGAACCACGAACAAATGGAACTCTATGCTTCAATGGCAGGAGTTGGTTGCCATGTTATGGTGATTTAAGGACCGTGATCATGCACGAGTCCTACAAGTCCAAATACTCTATTCATCCGGGTTCTGACAAGATGTACCAAGATATGAAGAAGCTATATTGGTGGCCCAATATGAAGGCCAACATCGCCACCTATGTTAGCAAATGTTTGACCTATGCTAGGGTCAAGGCCAAACACCAAAGGCCATCAGGATTGTTGGTACAGCCTGAGATACCTCAATGGAAGTGGGACAACATCACTATAGATTTTGTTATGAAGCTTCCAAGGTCGTCGCAAGGCTACGATACCATTTGGGTGATTATTGACCAACTGACTAAGTCTGCAATCTTTCTACCGATGAGGGAAACTGATCCCTGGAGAAACTGGCAAAAATGTACCTAAAGGAAGTGGTCGCAAGACATGGAATCCCAGTCTTAATCATTTGCGATCGTGATCCTAGGTTCGCATCAAATTTTTGGAAGTCACTCTAGAAGGCTTTGGGTACTAGCTTGGACATGAGTACGGCATACCATCCAGAAACCGACGGGCAAAGCGAGAGGACCATTCAAACTCTCGAGGATATGTTACGTGCATGCGTGATCGACTTTGGAAAGGGTTGGGTTGACCATTTGTCCTTAGTTGAGTTCTCGTACAACAACAGTTATCACGCTAGCATAAAGGCTGCACCTTTTGAAGCGCTTTACGGTCGAAAGTGTCGTTCACCTATTTGTTGGGCCGAGGTTGGGCAAGTGCAACTTACCGGTCCAGATTTAGTTCGAGAGACGACCAAGAAGATTATTCAGATAAAGCAGAGAATGCAAACCGCTCGCGATCGACAAAAGAGTTATGCCGATAAGAAGCGTAAGCCGATGGATTTTCAAGTTGGGGATAAAGTTATGCTGAAGGTTTCGCCTTGGAAAGGGGTCGTACGTTTTGGCAAACGGGGGAAGTTAAACCCCAGATATGTCGGACCTTTCAAGGTGTTAGAAAAAGTTAGAGCCGTTGCATACAAGCTTGAGCTTCCGCAAGAGCTGAGCAGGGTTCACAACACTTTTCATGTATCCAATTTGAAGAGGTGTTATTCCGATGATCCATTAACTGTGCCATTGGATGGACTACACGTTGATGACAAGCTTTAGTTTGTCGAGGAACCGGTCAAGATCATGGATCGAGAGGTCAAACAGTTGAGGCATAGCCGTGTCCCAATTGTCAAGGTAAGATGGAACTCCAAGAGAGGTCCTGAGTTCACGTGGGAACGTGAAGACCAATTCAAGAAGAAATACCCGCATCTCTTCACCAAGACCGCACCGCCGCCAAGTGCCGCATCGTAAGCCTTGAGGACAAGGCTCATTTAACGGGGGAAGTCTATAACACCCCCCGTGATTTCAAGTCATTTGCGACGTCAATAAAGC
>BQNB010201873.1:0-10879 GCA_026074375.1 Tanacetum coccineum
AGGGTCAATCCATGTGGTACGAACATGTATCTTAGGTGTGGGAGTCTCGTCTGCTACTTACTGGTCTGGCACGGACCTAGAACTTTGTCCAATCTCAAAAGTACTATGTGTTATCTTCTCAGCTAACTCTAGGGCACAACGTCTAGCCGCCACATATCCTAACCCTAAAGGCCTATCCGTGGTTGTGACCTCAACCGGGGCTGCTTGTTGTTGCTGCCTCTTAGGTGCAGCCTCCTCACCCTCTAAGTTAGGACCCCTCGTCCTCCGATTCCTCTCTCTGAGTCAGTGCCCTATGCCTCTGACTCCTCAACCTCTGTCTTAATGTCCTCTACAAGCTCAGTTGTACCCTAATACCTCTTCCATATAGGAAGGGTCAGCAATGATGCTAGTGATGATGATGGTGTCTTGTAAGAGGATATGTACCTCTTACGAAATGATGAAGGTAATAGGGTTATCGCTTCTATCACTCTGGATGAGAGACCAGGTGACATGGTAGGCCGAGTACGCACGACCATACATGCGGTCCTATGATAGTACAAAGGTCAGGAAAGCATAGGGGTGGGTGTTGTCTGAGTGAGTAGGTGATCAAGGGATAATGGTGTGGTGGATTTTGATGGAGCTATAGAGTGTAATGAGGTAATCCTAGTATCCGATGGCTTAGAAGCCTTAAACTCCTCATCATTAAGGGGTGAAACTGGTGTAGGGTCGGGTAAAGTAGGGGTATGTTTTATGATGGTGGTGTTGTCTTGGCGGCTAGTGGCTGAAGCTCCTATGTGGTATATCATATATCTTAACACGGTGATGATTCTAGGATTTAGCTAGTTTCTAGAGAGAGAAACACATGAGAGAGTTTCTAGAGAGAGAAACTGGTATGTAATGAAAATGAATAAATGACTAGCTACTTCATCCAAAGTTGGAAGAGGTATATATAGTTCTTACAAAATACCGGGTATTAGTACCCGGTTAATTACCGAAAGTCATACGTTAAACTATTAACTACGAGCTATAATAAACAGTAAAATACACGGGGTGACCGAGTCTTTTTCTAATATCTAACAATCCCCCCCTAAGGGAGGTCAACCCTGAAATTACTAAACTTAAGCACTTCAATCTTTAGATTGATCTCGATTATAGCTCATAGACATTTGATTCTTCATTTGATATCTTGTACTTTGGGGTAGTGATCTTTTGATTCAACATTGACTTGTCTTTGATTGTGATCTTGAGCTTTCTTGAGATCATCAGCCAAATCTAATCTTTCATAACCTTGTAATGTATCGCCATCTTGTGCACTTGTGAAGAAATAATCGATATCAGAGTTTGCGGAAGCTTTGACACCTTTATGAGATCTTTCATAACTTCATAACAAGTGTAGGTTGTGTCTGATCATTCGGTTATTGACTTGACTTTTCTAGAACGAGGTATCGCCATCTCCATCTTTAAATGATCCTGTAATGAAACAGTTAGCAATAAAGAGAAAATTGATTTGAAAAATCAATCGAAGTGTTAATTATGAAAATGTTTTGTAACACTTCAAGAGTTTTGATTGTTGTCAAATGTTCAATAACCGTCAATTCTTTTACTGGAACAAGTTTGATTCACGTAGAATCACACCATCGTTTCTTTCCAGTTGACACAAGTTTGATTCTTGTAGAATCGCACAAGTCACCTACCAAGAGCTTGTTTGATGTGGGCTCTAGCAGGATTTCCATCTTCATTGTGAAAACCTTCGTTTCACTCGGATGTTCTGGCAATATCACAAGGATAATGTGTAGGACTCTTAAGATAGTCTTGTTTCCACAGTGTGTGAAAGACAAGAGAATTGGAAAATGTGTCTTAACGAGATTAATTGATGATCTCTTGGCTCTAGACTCAATAATGCGTTTTGGTTTTAGTGATCAAAGGCCGGAGCTGACTGCTACCTTTTCAATATCAACTAACTCGGAGTGAGAAAGTCAATAGATTACGTGTTTAGTCTTCGTGAGAAATGAAACAGAAATCTTTTGAGAGATTCTGAGTGGCTAGGGAGGGTTGTGCAATGCATCACTGGGTCCATGATGTCGGTCTTCAATGTCAGCAATCATCTTAGTGATTCTGACAGCATATGTATTGACCCGGTTTCTGCCTAAGTGTATGGACGCCTTCTTTCTTACACCCTTTATCCTTACAATTATTTTTAATTCTTCAACCCCTTCAGTGCTTACCGAGACTTCATGACTAGTACCTTGTTGGGTTTCTTATTCTCACTTTTACTCCTTTTTTATGTCATACCTAAGGACTTCTACACTAACTAGTGGATTGTCCATGGGTAGATCCTCCCGGTTCTGGCTGGATCATTGGGACTTGTACCTAACCTTTCCAACCTTATAACTCCGATAAAGTAAAATGCATGGTCAATCTTTTAGTACAGTTCTCCTCTCTATAAAACCAATTGAAAATTCAATCAAGGTACTTATGATATGAACATCAAAGAGTTTTATACCTCGATTGTTTTTTATTTTTCAGAAACGCTCTCCATCAAGATGTGCATCGGTATTCAAAATTGTTTAGCACATTTGGGTGGAGTATACACATGAGTCCTAATAATCACTGTTGATATAAATAATGCCTAAAAACATTATTAATATTTATCGACATCTTTACGTTTTGATAATCACTTTTTATTATTCACATATTTTAATCACATTTTCTCCCCTTATCAAAAATTTTAAACCCTTTAACATTTTGGATATCAATTGATTTAAATATGTTATAAAAATTGGGAGAAAGATGTGCCAATTATTCACAAGTCATGTATGAAACATATTAATGCTCCCCCTCAATCACTGAGGGTTATAAATTATTCCTACACATAATCATCAAAAGATATACTACGTAATACTGTACAAGATATAGTATTCACAATAAGATAATATTGACCTTGATGTCACTGTGTTCTGTTGATCAGCCTGTAGTCAATATCTCTTAGTGTTCCACCGACAAAGCTTTCCAGACTTCGAAAGATTCTCCTAATCTTTAGTCTTCTCTCAATCACCTCGATAAAGTCTTCACTCCTTCTTTTGTCGTCTTCAGTTCATTTCCTATTCTCCATGCCCTTATTAAACTTGAACAACTTGAAATCTTTAACCATGAAATCCAGCTTTTCTTTAATTCTTGTCAATGTTCCATCGCTAAACTTGTGTACCTCATTTATTCTCATCATCTTCCTATTTTCATCCGTGTCTTTGTAAATTACTGCTCTTGGTTTGAAGACAATGATGTAATCTTCTTTGAAGGGAAAATCAGATGCATCCCAGTTAGGTTGTTCCAGATTAAGCTTAGTTTTATAGCTCTTAATACCTAGCTACAATTCTTCCACACGTTTCCTTATGACAATGTTTCTAGTCCATAAATTGACTGCGTTGCGTATATAAACCTTGTCCTGCTTAGGTAGGTGGTCGAGCTTGCCTTGAATATGAAGTATGTTCAAGTCTTCAAAATCATTAGGATGAAGATTTTTGAAGTCCTTTTCTGAGATCTTGTAGTCTTTGTTGTTAGCTCGTCGTAGAACTATCTCTCTCAAGTTGTTGTAACCGTATCTTTCATAAGTCTTGATACTGATAACATTGAGAATTCGCATATGAGATCTAACTGCATCATGATCTGAGGGCTTACTGTGTTTGTTGATGTAGAATTGCTTTCTTCTAAACCACCAGTGTGTGATACCATAAGCTGCACTAATGTTATATTCTCGCTCACTTTCAATCTACAATGACAGAACTAATTCTTCAAGTCCAAAGTCTTAATAAAGAGCGGCTTTAAGCTTGGATATTGATAAAGCTCTATTTCGTTCTTTGTCTCCTGTCAGAAGATACTCCAGATCTTTGTTGAAAAAGAATTGTGGTTGAATAGTCACCTGACCTGGAGGTCCTCCTAAGGGCAACAGTTTGCTAATATCAGGAACAATCCGATGACCCTCAGGATTAAACAAATCAACCTGATTTGTGAGAAGCTTATGACATTCTTCCATCTGAAACTGAAGAGTAATGTTGTTCTCATGAAAACCTTTAACCATCATGAATGCTGGACCTTCAAGATCCGCTTTGCTGAGCTCTTCTTTTCCTTTCCTTCCACAATACCATCTGATGTATGAGCCTATATCATCAATCTTGTTATGAAGCTTGTTTTCATCTGGATCTTGATGTGTTTTGGCTAATGCATTTGCCCAGTTATTGTTAGCTTCAGGTAGGTCAATTGGAGGAATGACCCATTCTGGTTCAGGTGAAGCCGGTCTTTCTTCTTCAGGTATTGGTCTGAACAATGTTGTTGTATCCTGTACTTTTAGAATATGAGCATTCTCGACATCCTCTGGATCTGAGACACGCATATCATCTGGAGTTGGAGTGTCATTATAAAATTGTTCAGATTGAGGCTCGGACATGTGCATTAAAGAGCTAGAGGGAGCATCTTTTGTGTCAGTGATTTTCCAGGCAAAAGACGTGTGAGCTGGAGGCTGTTGTGCTGCAGAAGCATCAGAATCCAGCTTCTTCTTCGTACTTTGCTCAGAATCCTTAGAAGGAGGTTGAGTTGACCCAGAAGCATCTGAATCGTATCTCCTCTTTTTGCTTTGATATGAGTCCCTTGGAGGAGGAGGGGGAGAGTCTTGATCGTCGTCATTTGGAGAAGATGGAGGATCTTGTTCGTCATAACGTCTTTTCCGTTTCTTGGACAATTCCTCATGAAGTGCGTCCATGTTGTCACGAGACATTGACTTCTCCAGAGCATCATAGAGTTCTGCATATTCAGGATGCTCCTTGTACGACCCACTCTCAAACATTCGTTGATGGAGCATTTGCTTCATTTCACTTTTAGTTAAGTCTTGGAAGCTTTAAAGTAATGGTGCTCGAAGAGCAGCTTGTACATAATCTTTCATTGCATCACGGACGTAATTTTCGATTCTATATTCCTGATCACGATGCTCCAAAGTAAAAATTCTGGAAGCGAGATTATTGGTCATCTATTCTGGATTGTGAATACACGCTCCAACTCTGCATTCCTCTTTTCTAACTCATCAACTCTAGCAGCTAACCCAGAATCCATTGCGCTTTGAGATGGTGGAGGTGGTGGGAGTGCAAGGATTGTTGTTGTCGTTTCGGTTGTAGCTGTCAGGAGTGGTGCATTGACATGTGAAGACGGTTGAAGAGATGAGATATCAATAACTGGAGTAGATACTGGAGGAGCTGGTGTGTCGGTTTGATGACTCGGATCAAGTATTATGGAAAGAATCTTAGCTTCAACATTAGACTTATCCTGATCATCTTCGGTTGGTTTGTCATTAAGGAACTGATCCCCAAAGGTATCTGTATCATCCAGATTCTTCATTGACGATAGAGTCCCAGATGGACTTTTTGGATTTTCCACGATGACATGTTTGTCAGTCCGTAGCTTGGATTTTCATGAACATCAGGGTAAGCCATTGCGTAGAAGTCATCATGCATGGGCTCAGGGTCTGGTCCAGCAAGAGCCGCATGACTTTCTCCAGGGTCTGGTCCAGCCTGGTCTTCTGTACTCTCATTACCTTTTCTAGGGTTTGATCCAGCCTGGTCTTCCGCACGAACTGCCATCCTTTCTTCTGATGTAACTGTGGTCGATGCTTCTTCACCTCGTTCTTTGTCAACCTTAGGAGCAGTAGCTTCAGTTCCACTTTCTGTTCGTTCTGAATCAGTTGTTGATGAAGATTCATGGACAATTTTCTATCATGTATCATCTTGAGGTTGAGAAGAGGGTCCAGTTGTCGAATCATGAGGTGCTTGATCACGCCTTTGAAGGATAAACTAATCCGTAGTACTTTTCTTCTTTGACAGATCTATCAGTGAGTGTGCGACTTGCTCTTCAGTTACAATAGCCTTTCCCTTTCCCTCTACATCTGGGAGTTTTCGTATTTCCTTAGCAACACGTTCACGGATAGCTACTCCTCCGACTGGTGCTTGACGTTGTGCCTAAAATGAATCCAGACTCATTTTTATTACTCGTTCGAAATCAGCATCAACACCTTCACCCTCACCTTTTTCTTGAAGCGAATCCAAACTCAACTTCTTGGCTAGTTCAAGAACAGGATCATCACCTTCACCTTGAGGTTCAGTTTCTTGTTGAATATCTTCTTCTTCATCTACAAGATCGAATTGAATCTTCCCTTTTCTTACTTTCCTTGTGGGAATACGCTTGGAGGGTTTCTTTTTAGGAGACTTAGGTTGTTTGGCTGGAGCTGGCTTGGTTGATGTGGGCCTTTTGGCAGGTGCACGCTTTGTAGCAGGTTCAGGTTGTTTGCCTTCACTCTCTTGTGGAGTCTTCTTCGTGTTCTTTGCAACCATTTCCAGATATTTCTGATAGTACAATGAATGTTAAATAGCTTCAGTAATCAATTGTTTGGGAATAGCCATTCCAAACACTTCTTCAGTCTCACCTTTAGGGACAAACTTAAGATTCCCAAGTAGAAAATCATCTCCAGTATGATGAACAGCAGACTCAGGGCGTCGGTGGATATTGTTTTTGCTCGCCAAGTAGTAGATTATCATCTTGGTAAACCGTCCGTAAGGAATGAGGAGATGTGTTGGTTTCTTTTTAGGGTCTTTCAGACTGGCCTCATGACTTGCCTTATGTAAGAAAAATGTCTGAATTCCTTGAGTAAATTCTTCCCACATCAGTTCTGCATGATCAACGTTTGAACTTGTGACTATGCCCCACAACATTTGCAGAACTGGGCGTCTGGGTTTGTTACTGCCTGATGTCTTTCTGGTTAAGCACATGTTGATCAGGGAAAGAATTGCTCTCCACGGCTGATATACATAATTCACACGTATATTGGAGACAAATTCAACCGGTTCAGGATACCCTAGCTGGTTCACAAAATCAATAATCGTTTGACCAACCGGAGGTAGTTTAAATGGGTGAGTTGGGTTGACAGGAGTAATTTCTAAGGCATTTCTTAGAAGATCAGCACTTAGATTGAACCACTGTTCATCAACTTGACAGCTATAGACCCCAGTCTTTTTGTCATACTTCATAGTGTTCCAGAACTGCTGAATGTAGATAGCAGGAACACTAGCAGAGGCAGAGAATGCTCTGAAGAAGTTGGTGTTACGTAGAATGTCCACTGAAATCTGAAAGATGGGGTTCTTTTGTATCTTTTGTAAGTCAAACAGAAGATTGCTTTTTCTGATTTGTAGCCATGCAGAGCGAGGTACAATCTGTTCGTCTATTCTTGTTGGTGCTTGAGCGGGAACATTCTGATCTGCCATCGTATCTGCATAAGAGTATCAAAGGAATACAAACATGGCAGATAAACGATGTTAGAGAGAACGTTAGCCTTGTTTTTGACATGACATGCCACAATCGATTAAGACAGATTCATCTCAGTTTTGATGAAAAGCAATAGTGTTGGACATGGGTCGCAGAATTTATCCAACATATTCAATTACATGTTAACTATGCCCGGATGGGTGATAGAGATGTAATTGGGTCATTAGAATGGGCCTTGAATGGATAACAGGCTTAATGGGCCAAATTATAAGAAATTGGCCCAAACCGCCGCCTAGCAATTTGCCAAACCGCCGTAAGGTGGTTTGAGCAAACCGCCGCCAGGATATAAACCCAACCCGCTGTGAATATTGAAATAATATTAATCAAACCGTCGCCAAATTCGAAAAATTTGAAATGGCGGTTTGAATATTTTAATATTATTAAAATAATTCACCAAACCGCTGCAAGGCAGCGGTTTACCTGTTGGAATAAAATATTACAAACATTGAGGCAACCCGCCAGCATTAAACCGCCACTTAAAATAATAAAAATTGACTCGGCGGGTTGATTAAATTATTATTAAAACAATAATAAGACCAAACCGCCGCGAAGCAGCGGTTTCCCTATTAGAAATAATAATAATAAAATAATCAACTCGCCACCTAGCATAACATCAACCCGCTATAAAGAATCAGGCATCCCGCCACCAAGAAACATAAACTTAAGCACATATCTCAAACATTTTGATAATTCTAAACACAAATGCATGCATCCTCACTCATCCTAATCATTTAGCAAACATTTTAAACAGCCTAAGCTCTATCATTACATCAGATTTAAGCCTATAGCTGTCATTTAGACTCGAAATCAAGTTGTTACCTTAAGGGCACTATGTAAACTCGTTTTAGGCTCTTTTAAAACAACATTCTATTGCACCTAGACTGTTTCCAACTAACAACAACCTTGGTTGACTTTTGAAAGTCAAACCGCCACAAAGAAATAATCATAGCATGCATTTCGGTGATTGGGAAACTATACCAGACATTAAGACTTAATTATCTATGCCTAATTGTTAGGATTAATGTTTTCTTAACTTAGTACCGACAGTACAATAGTTAGTACCGACAGTTATACTTAGTACCGATAGTACAAAGTGTTAGTACTGCTGGTTAGTTAGTACCGTTAGTAGTAAAATAGTTAGTACCGATGAGAAGATATTTAAAAGATATTTGTGAGATATTTGTCAGAAAGTCATGTAAGACTTTTAGGGTTATCCTTAGTCTATAAAGGTTAACTAATGACATAGTTAGAACATATGTGAAATAGACGATTACAAATCAATATCATATCATAGTTAGCAATCTGTAACTCTCAAGAACATTTTAACAAAGTTGTTATTCAGTTAATCATTATTCTTCTTAGTACTTGTGTTAAGATTCCGCATTAACATATTGTATTCAAGTCATTGTTTCTACATAGTCAGTTGTATTTATACATCTTGGCTATCATCCTTTATAGGCTGCAAAGATCCATTCAGTTTAAGGAACCACAATTGGTATCAGAGCTTTGTGAGAAACTTTGAATAAGAAGAACAGTCAAATCCAGTTATACATCTCAAACCAACAAATCTAAACATGTCAGGAACACAAGATGAAAATCCACCACCACCACCTCCACAACAAACTCAACAGGCCCCAACACAACAACAATCTCCTCATACAGTCTCAACCATCAAACTGCCTACTCTCAAGAAGGGAGAATATGACATATGGGCCATGAAAATTGAACACTATCTGGCTCATACAGATTATCCAATCTGGGAGGTTATTCAAAATGGAAATGGTCCTGTGTCAGTCACAACTGATACTGCAGGACAAATCAAGATTTTGCCTCCTAAAACAGCAGAAGAGATAGTGGCTAGAGAAAGAGAAAGAAGAGCAAGGACCACCTTGCTAATGGCAATACCAGAAGATCATCTAGCCAAATTTCATAAGATGACTGATGCAAAAGAAATATGGAATGCCATCAAATCAAGATTCGGTGGAAATGATGAATCCAAAAAGATGCAGAAGTACATCTTAAAGCAACAGTTTGAAGGATTCATTGTGTCCAACTCAGATGGGATTCACAAAGGCTATGAGAGATTTCAAAGTCTTCTCAGTCAACTAGAGATTCATGGAGCAGGTGTATCTACTGAAGATGCAAATCAAAAATTTCTAAGATCTCTACCTTCTGCTTGGTTACAAGTCTCCTTAATCATGAGGAACAAACCAGGAATTGACAGTCTCAGTTTTGATGACTTGTACAACAATTTAAGAGTCTTTGAGAATGATGTAAAGAGCTCTACTGCATCATCTTCCAACTTGCCAAATGTAGCATTTGTTTCTGAAAACACCAGCAGTACTAATGATGTTAGTACCGCTTATGGTGTTCCCATTACTTCTGGTCATAACACAAAGCATGAACAAACATCAACATCAACATCATCATATTCCTTGCTTGCAAGTCATTCAAGCTGTCCTCAATTGGATCATGAGGACTTAGACCAAGTTGATGAATATGACCTTGAAGAAATGGACTTGAAATGGCAAGTAGCAATGATCTCAATGAGAATCAAAAAGTTCTACAACAAGACTGGAAGAAAGCTACAATTTGATGCAAAAGAACCTGTAGGTTTTGATAAAACCAAAGTGGAATGCTACAACTGCCACAAAACAGGGCATTTTGCAAGAGAGTGTAGATCAAAGGAAGAAAACAGGAGGAGGGATGGATGGAATACTGGAAATAGAGATGGGAACAGAACTGGAAAGAAAGAAGAGTCTAAAGCATTAGTGACAGTTGATGGAGAAAGCATTGACTGGACAACTCATTCAAAAGATGATGAAAATTATGCTTTCATGGCTAGCAACAGCTCAGGATCAGACACACAGGTAACTTCCTGTTCAAATGAGTGTAAAGAGTCTTATGCTAACCTTAAAAGACTATATGATGCTCAGAGAGAGCAACTTAGTGATGCTAGCGTAGAAATAAAGGCTTATACTCAAGGTCTTAAGAAAGTTGAAGCACAGTTAGTTGCCCATCAACAAGGTCAACTTTGGTATGAACAAAAAATCAAATTTATGAAAATAGATTTAGATGATAAAACAGATGTTCTAACATACCATAAGAAATTGTTGGCTAAAGCTCAAAAAGAAAAAGATGATTTAGAAGTAATAGTAGACAAATGGAATCATTCTTCAAAAAATCTTGGTAAAATTGCAAATTATTCTTCTTAGTACTTGTGTTAAGATTCCGCATTAACATATTGTATTCAAGTCGTTGTTTCTACATAGTCTGTTGTATTTATACATCCAGGCTATCATCCTTTATAGGCTGCAAAGATCCATTCAGTTTAAGGAACCACAATTGGTATCAGAGCAAAGGAGAACCAATCATAAGGACTTTCATCATTGTTTGTTTGCCTGTTTTCTATCTCAACATGAACCCAAGAAGATTTCAGAAGCTCTGATACCAATTGTGGTTCCTATAACTGAATGGATCTTTGCAGCCTATAAAGGATGATAGCCTAGATGTATAAATACAACAGACTATGTTAGAAACA
>BQNB010201876.1:0-10879 GCA_026074375.1 Tanacetum coccineum
TTGGATTAGAGTTGGATGGGTGGATGAGATTGCTTGGTTTGTTCTTTAGCTAGAACATGTTCTACATAGAACTTTTGTCATATATATATATATGGGATAATGGGTTTTATTTGATTTATATACTAAAACTTAGGGAATGGCTATTTATTAGAATTATATTACTAGTATAATTCCTAAAATAAAAAAAATTACATATTTAGTGTGTTTATTAAGCTTATAACCGGCCCCTCTAAGTAGGGTGGGTTTGGTTGGGCTTTTGTTTGCTAATTGGCCGAATTACTTTGTTTCCGGGCCCAATAACCTATTTAACTTGTTAATTCTTATACTAACGCTATTTCTTCGACGAGGTTTTTGGCTAAAGCGATTAAAGGATTTAAAAATAATAAAAATAAAATAAATTAAGCTCTCATGGCTAAATATGGCTTTCATTGATTTCTCGATCGATAAAACGAATAATTTAAATTGTACGATTCGCGAGGGTTTTAAAATTGACAATTTTAATAAAGATCGGTTAAAATAATAAAATGAATTCATTAAATTTATAAAATAGATATGAGATTAGTAATAGTAGTGACCTTAAATACGGGGTTTTACAACCATTAAGCAACTTATAGCCCAACGAGTTGCCGATGCAATTTATGCATATGAAACAAACAGAAACAACAGAGCTAGAATTAACGATGGAGCTGGAGCAAGCGATACTGCTGGTGCTATGGAGAACACAGCTCGTGGTTGTTCCTACAAGGAATTTTTGAAATGCAAGCCCCACTACTTCAACGGGACTGAAGGAGCAGTTGGATTGATCAGATGGTTTGAAAAGATGGAATGAGTTTTCCATATTTATAACTGCACTAAAAACTGCAAAGTCAAATATGCCACTTGCACCTTAAAAGATGGTGCATTTACTTGGTGGAACGTTTATGGTTAGTCCATAGGGATTGATGTTGCTTACCAGACGCTTTGGGAGGATCTGAAGTGAATGATAACTAAGGAATACTATGCTAGTAATGAGGTAAAGAAGCTAGAGGTTGAGTTTTGGAATCTGTCAGTTAAGGGAACTGACATCACTGGTTACACTAATCATTTTCACAAATTAGCACTACTCTGCGCAACAATGGTCACCCTTGAGTACAAGAAGATAGAACGCTACATTTGGGGACTTACACCTGAGATTTAGGAGAATGTGACCTCATCTAAGCCAACTACAATTGAGAGTGCCATCTGCATGGTTCATGACTTAATGGACCAGGTCGTATATCCGGGAGCCAGAGTAGTGAAAAGTGCTGAAAATAAGAGAAAGTGAGAAGATAACCCAAGAAGGAATTTTGGCCAACAACAGAACAAACAAAATAATTTAGGCGTATACTACTGGGCTGAATGTCAAGAAGGGGTGTACTGGGAGTTAGCCTTACTGCAATAAGTGCAATCTTCACCACTCAGATCCTTGTAACGACCCTTGTGGAAAATGAAAATGGAACGGTCACCAAACAAATTATTATAGAAACCATAAACCCATAGCAAACCATGGAGATCTAGGGTGCAACTTTGAGTGTTGAAACATAAGGCATTTCAGGAAGGACTGCCTAAAACTGAAGAATCAAAAAAGGGGAAGAGCTCGTAGGAGAACATTTGTATTAGAAGCCGGAGAAGCTTGTTAGGACACTAAGTTGTTACGCGTACATTCCTATTTAATAATCATTATGCTCATGTCTTATTTGATATCGATGTCGATAGAAGTTTCGCAACCGCTGATTTTATCCCTCTAATTGATATCGCCCCAACTGCCATAGACACTAAGTATACTATTGAGTAGCTGATGGTAAGTTAATAGGATCTGATACTATAATTCTAGGGTGTACCTTTAAATTATTAATCCATTTGTTTGAAATAGACTTGATGCTCATAAAAATTGGAAGTTTTGATGCCGTCATAGGCATGGATTGGTTGTCTAAGAATCGAGCAAAAATTATATGCGACAAAAAGCTTGTCTGTATTCCCTACAATAATGAAACCCTAACAATCCAAGGGGATAGGAGTGGAACTAAGTTAAACATCATATCTTGCATTAAGACTCAGAAATATTTATGGAAAGGATGTCATGTTTTTCTGGCAAGCATAACAGAGAAGAAGTCATAGGAGAAACGACTTGAATCCGTTCCCATTGTACGGAATTTTCCAAAAGACTTTCCTAAAGACTTGCCGAGATTCCCACTATCCAGGCAGGTGGAATATCATATTGACTTAGTGCCTGAAGCAGCACCAGTGGCGCGATCGCCATACAAGTTATCCCCTTCAGAGATGCAAGAATTATCCAGTCAATTACAACAAATTTTAGATAAAGAGTTTATCCGACCGAGTTCCTCTCTGTGGCGATCTCCAGTCTTATTTGTTAAAATGAAGGATGGATCCTTCAGGTATGTATTGACTATCACAAGTTATATAAGCTAACCGTAAAGAACCGTTATTCCCTCCTGAGATTTGACGATCTGTTCGATCAGCTACAAGGTTTTAGCTTCTACTCAAAGATTGACCTGCGATCAGGTTATCGTCAGCTTAGAGTCCAAGAAAAAGTTATTCTAAAAACAGCTTTTAGGACTCGCTGTGGTCATTAGGAGTTCCAAGTGATGCTGTTTGGTTTGACCAACACACTAGCGGTATTCATGGATCTTATGAATTGGGTAAGCAACCCATACCTAGACAAGTTTGGAATCGTGTTCATAGATGATATTTCGATTTACTCACGAAACAAAGAAGAGCATGAAGAACACCTGAAGGTAACCTTGGAACTGCTTAAGAAAGAGGAACTATAAGCCAAATTCTATAAGTGTGAATTTTAGATCTGAAGAGTACAATTTCTCGGGCATGTGATTTATAGTCAAGGCATACACGTTGACCTCGCTAAGATTAAAGATATCAAAGATTGGGCGACACCTAGAACCCCTACAAAGATAAGCCAATTTTTAGTTCTTGTTAGTTATTATAGATGATTTATTGAAAGTTTTTCCAAGATAGCTAAGCCATTGACTAAACTGACTTAGAAGAATCAGAAGTTTGATTAGGAAGAAAAGCAATAGTCAACATTTCAACTGCTAAAACAGAAAATCAATAGTGTACCAATTTTATCATTACCGGAAGGAACCAAAAATTTTATGGTTTACTGTGACGCCTCGTACAAAGGAATAGGCGTTGTATTAAGGCAGATAGAGAAGGTTATAGCTTACGCATCTCGTCAACTCAAGATTCACAAAAATAATTATATGACTCATGGTTTGAAATTAGGAGCCGTAGTGTTTGCTCTCAAGATTTGGAGACACTACTTGTTTGGTACAAGGTGTACCGTGTATACGAGCCATAAGAGCCTACAACACATACTCGACAAGAAGGAGTTGAATATTAGGCAGAGTTGATAGATCGAACTGCCCAGTGACTACGATTATGATATTAGTTATCACCTTGAGAAGACAAATGTTGTAGCTGATGCCCTAAGCCGAAAGGAACGGGCTAAGCCACTACGATTTCGAACCTTGGTTATGATGATACATACAAATCTCCCCTCACAGATTCGTGATGCACAAGTCAAAGCATTTAAGGAAGAGAACATAAAGAACGAAACCCTATGAGGTATGGAAAAAGAGTTTGAGACCCAGTTAGATAAAACCTGATGTTTTATGAACATGAGTTAGTTACCACATTTGGAGGTTTGAGGGACTTGGTTATGTATGAGTCACACAAATCTAAGTATTCTATCTATCCTAGATCTGAAAAGATGTACCACAATCTTAAGAAGTTGTATTGGTGGCCTAACATGAAGGCTGACATCGCCACTTATATCAGCAAATGTTTGACATGCTCAAAAGTAAAGGAAAAATATCAGAAACCGTCTGGTTTGTTGCAGCAACCATAGATAACCCAATGGAAGTGGGAGCAGATAATAATGGACTTCATCATGAAACTGCCTTAGACATCGATCGGTTACGACATGATTTGGGTAATAGTCGATCGTCTTATGAAGTCCGCACATTTCCTGCCAATGAAAGAAACCGACAAGATGGAGAGGTTGACCATAATTTATCTGAAGGAATTCGTCTAAAGGAATGGAGTGCCAATTTTAATTATCTCATATACAGATAGTCAATTCACGTCTAGATTTTGGAAGTCACTCCAGGGAGCGTTGGGTACTCATCTGGATACAAGCACTGCATATCACCCTCAGATAGATGGCCAAAGTGAAAGGACTTTTCAAACACTAGAGGATATGTTACACACTTGTCTGATCGATTTTGGAAATGGTTGGGATAACCACTTGCCACTAGTTAAATTTTCCTACAACAATAGTTACCATACCATCATCAAGGCTGCTCCGTTTATGGCACTACATGGACAAAAGTGTCAATCACCCATCTGCTGGATTGAAGTTGGAGATAGCCAATTCACTAGTCCAGAGATCATCCACAAAAGAACTGAGAAAACCATACAAATACGAAACAGGCTGAAGACCGTACATGATCACCAAAAGTGTTATGCAGATGTAAGGCTTAAACCATTAGAATTCCAAGTGGTTTGATGAAAACTAAACCCGAGACATATTGGACCCTTTAAGATTTTAGCAAAAATTTGCCCTGTAGCTTATTGACTAAAGCTATCGCAAGAACTCAGTGGTGTCCATAGCACGTTTCATGTCTAGAATCTGAAGAAGTGTTTATCAGATTAAACACTTGTTATTACACTAGAGGAAATTCAGATTGATGACAAATTTCACTTTGTCAAGGAACCGTTGGAAATTATGGATCAGGAAGTTAAAATGTTGAAGCAAAGTCGTATTCCTATTGTTAAGGTTTGATGGAATTCAAGAAGAGGTCACAAATTCACTTAGGAACGTGAAGATCATATCCGTCGCAAATACCCTCACCTTTTCTCAAACACCTCGCCATCAGATAACATGAACTAAATTTTAGGAAGAAATTCTCTTAACCAGGAGAGACTGCAACAACTAACAAATTTAAGTTAATGATTATTCATAAACTAGAACATTTTATTCTAAATAAGTAAATAATATACTTTACACATTACCTTTAGGTTATCCCACGCTTAAGGAGAACTATCTTTGGATGTTTTACGTCGTGAATTATCACACTAGACTAAGGTTTAGTCTATGCGAAGCAAGCATATTAACATTTTCATGATCATGATTTAGTAATCATATGCATTCGATTCATTATCCATGCATGCGTTTTCAATCCTAAATCATTTTCCATGCATGCATGCACATTATACACTACACAATACACCACCTTACCATCACATTTATATATAACACATGTTTTTATAAACTTGATACTTCCTTTTTGTTTTCTTAACCCTTACCCCCTCATTTGTTCTCCCCAAACGATCATTTCATGTCTCTCCAACCTACCAAGAACACTATATGTAACACCTTAAACCACCATACCTTAAAGAACATTAACCACCATTACAACACACCACCAAACCCCATGGATCAATGAGCTAGGATGGGTTTTTCCATGGTACTTGTGTCACATTTTGTCTCCTTAGATGCTCTTTTACTAACTAACATAATTACAACTTGGTTAATGCAAGTAACTATCTACTTACCCCACCTTTATAAATAACACCCCCTAGTCCTCTATTTAATTCTCACAAAACTTTACTTTTCTATCTATATAATCAACTGAACACAAGGTCATAACAAGCTTTGAAGGATTTTTAAGGGTAGCAAGGGTTTTAGTAGTGTGCATTTTGGGTTTCTAGTTTACGGGTTCATCCAAACTCATTTCCCCATCATCAAACTCATTCATTTATTCGTGTAAGTGTCTCAAGGAACTCATATTTTGCTTATTGAACATGTCATGCATATATTTCATTTCACCCATCTAGATTTTTTGTATAAAAGTTTGATTTAAGCAATGATACATAATTAGGGTTTTCTGTCCGAAAATTTGGGTTACTTTAGAACGAGTTTTACATACCTTGCTAAGCCTTTTAAGCAAAAATCTCTTAACGAAAAAATACCTTACTGTCTTAGGAAACATTTTATCTTGAAAGCATAATTTTTAGATATGGTTTGGTATGTCTAAAATGGATTAATGCATAGATGTGTCCAGCAAGTATAGCTGCTGACACTCGTGTCTTGTGACGACCATTTAACTGTGTAAAACTTTGAATTACTAAGTGAGGCCATATGGGTTTAAAAGCTAACACATAAACCTAAATTCTAGACTCCATTTCATTAAAATTGGTTAAGAATTAAGAGAGTTATGGTCTTTTAAAGTTGTATTAACATTTTCTGGCATATATAACATATCATTATGACCTTAACGCATCTAATTTAGTTAGGTCTATGTTAGGTCACATAGTTAACATCAAGCTTGCTTATTTACTCTTGTTTCTATCACTCGTAAAGGCAAGTCTCATAGCCCCTATTTTACTTGTTTTGAATATTATGGGATGAGAATACATGCTCATTTATTTTTTATAGACCAAGTACTCTAAACATTTAAGTATTTCCTAAGGTACACATCATTCCACAAAGGCACCACCCATAATCATGAACCATTAGTTACGTGAGTAATCATAAAAAAATATAAATAGATCTAATGGGTTGACACCTTTATCCGGGTTTGTAGCGCTTACTTGATTGGTATGTCAAACGGACGCATAATCATTTGAGGAACTATGAGTGTTTTCAGAATGGAACACTTACAGGGGCACAAAACATAATAGTCAAGGCTTCGGTTTCATGAGCTTTATGCAATAGGAAATACTTTTCATGATATTGTGAGTGATACAATAGTTGTTAGCCTCAAAATATTGAGTCTAACAAGGAATCTCGATCATTCAACAAAGAAGTCTCGGTTATCTATTTATCCATGTTGTAATAGGCTAGAACGGGTACCGGTCTCGTTGTTTTAATATAATATTGCATGTGTTTCGGGCTAAAGCCCATGTAATCTTGAGTCTGACCCATCTCACTCACTAGAACTAAAAATACCCCTCCCTAGCATGTTAGAGAGGGTTGATTGTTATTTGTTTCTTTTTTCCTTATGATAATCCAACCTCCTTCTTACCCTCTAGTTTCTCTCTCTATAACCTCCCATCTTTCTTTCTTATTTTTGCTTATTTCTCACATAAAGCTTTCATCATTTTAATGTCAAATCTTTTGTAGCTTATTGTTGAAACTTTTTGTGGCCTATTTGTTGTCTTGACAGGTTATTGAAGCTTATGTTAAGCTTATAAGACACGACTTAGTTTCTTTGTTTTTTAGGTTTTAGCTTATTTTCTTACAAAAAGCTTTAAACTTTCTCCATTATAGTCGTTAGTAGCTTATTGTGGTACAAGTTTCCATGGCTTATTTGCTGTCAAAGTTCTTATTTTAGAGCTTATTGTGGTTGCTTATGTTGTCCACGGTTTGAAGACAAGAAAGAAAGGACAATTTTGTTTGTTTTGCAAAAAGACAAGAGGACGTTTTTGTTTGTGTGTAAATGAAATATACATACAGGTTGGGCGATTTATACATACACTGCTTGAGGCAATTTATACCAATGTATTAGGCGAATTATACCATCCTCCTTGGGCGATTTATACCATCCTCCTTGGGCGATTTATACCATCCTCCTTGGGCGAAATATACCTCTAGTACTAGGTGAAATATACACTTTTTATTCAAGAAAAATATACACTTTTTATTCAAGAAAAATATGCAGCCGAGTTGTGTGCTAGGAGAAATATACAAGGTTAATCGACTGTGTTTTGACTTGTTTCGAGTTTTTTAGTTTCGAGTTTCGTCATTCGCGGGTCTTAAAACATATATCATTAAAATCGCGGTCCTTCAACGATCATTATACCGTGTTTTTTTTTGTTTAATCTCTATGAAACAAATCCACGAGATTTACTCTACGTTCACAGTTCATATGAGGAAGATGATACTGTGTATGACATATTTTTTATATTAGTTTAAAACTCCAATTTTTCAATTTTAAACTTTAGCTCTTAAATAATTTTAATTTAAACCCTTTGTTAATAAACATCCTTTACTACAAGTCATAAATTTTAAAATATCTACAATTTCAACCTTTAATTTTAAATAGATTTCAACTTTAACCTTTTTGTTAATTCATACTTTTACTACTAGTTCTTAGCTTTACAACAACTTTAATTTTAACCTTAAATTTTCAAACATTTTCATTTTTGGTTCTTTGTTTTACATAATTCTTTTTACTTATTTTTTTAATATTTATCCTTTAGTTTTTAAATAGTTTTCACCGTTCGTTCTTCGTTAATAAAATTGTTCACCGTCAGTCCCTTTTAGAGCTACAAATCACTACAATTCATAACAAACGTTATCCAAAATCATTCAAATTTCTCAAAACCACAACAAATCACTTTACCTACTTAAGATCCTTAATATCATTTCACACATCGAAATTCAATGGAATCTTTGAATTCAAATTCACAAGAGAGGGATCTGATGTAAATGCAAGAAGAAAAGGTACCATCATTTCTTCTGACCGATGATCCAATTGAAAGGCTCAACAAAGCTATGGCATTCTTCAGGTCCACCATTACTTCAAGATATCCACAAGCCACTATTCAAGAGGTAAAGGTCGACATGGGTAAATCATTGGATGTTAGTTTAGTTGCTACAGAAAGCAGTGAGACAAAATCAAAAAAGCAAGATACAAGCAGTAGATATGGGAATGATACAGTTGCTCTTGATGCAGATATCAAACCTATATATGATGAAGAGAAAATGGCTGAGGTACAATTGACTACTGAATGTAATATCTTTGCTACAGGACAAAAACATACTAAGTAACCTGAATTCAATAATGAAAGAGGGGTCGACCAATATACTAAAGAATGTCAAGTTAAAGTCCTATGCTTGATTCATCAATTGATAACAAGACAACTGGATTTTTAAACCAATCTATCGAGTCTAAAAATATTCTTCTCAAAAGACCGTTGCCTAATTTCAACAAGATTTTTCAAAACTTGAAGCACATTGCATTAATCTTGAACTTCAATTGCAAAACAATGTTTTAAAATCAGGGCAACATGGTCAATTTTTTAAAGCAAAAAGTAATGAAGCCAAAGTTCAGAATGCCATAGATAAAATTGAAACAATAAACATCGAATTGGAACATAGTGTGGCTAAATTACTTTCAGAAAATGAGCATTTACATAAGGACAATGAGCAGTTGAAAAAGACTTACAAAGATTTTTATGACTCCATAAAAAAGACACGAGTTCAAACCAAAGACCATAATGATTCTCTAATTGCTCAACTGAACAAAAAGTCTATTGAAAATACTGATTTAGATACCCATATTCAAGAAAAGGTTTTTGCAATTGCTGCATTAAAAAACGAATTAAGAAAGTTAAAAGGAAATAGTAGGGATACTAAGTTTGTTGATGTAAATAATGATTTTTCAAAAACAGTCACTCCTTATTATTGGCCTAATGTAAGAGCACCTACTTTTGTAAAACCTCATCATGTGATTGCATCTAGCGAATCTAGGAATAGCTCAAAGAACATGTCAAGATTTAGTTCAAATGACATGGTTCATAATCACTACCTAGAGAAAGCTAAGAAAAATACACAAGAAAGAGATAAGAATTCAAAAACTAGTGTGATGCCTTTTGCTAGATTACAAAACATTTCTAATGGTAGCAAACCAAAACCTAGGAGAACAAATCAAAAGACTAGGAATTGGCCTACACATAAGAGTAGTTATGTAATGAAAACTGATATGCCCAAAGTAGAACACTCTAGGAATTCTAGTTCTTTTTCCGACTCCAAATGCTTTTTTTGCTCGACATGTAAAAATGTGTCTTTAATGCAAATCATGATGCTTGTATAACAACCCTCCTGAAAGAGATGAATTCTCGAGGTAAGAAACAATCCCATAAGACAACAAAGAGATACATACTCGTAGAAAAAAAACCAATGCTAAGAAACCTAAAAACAGATCCATTTAGGATAATTTTTTTTTCCAAATAAGACTTCCACTATGTATGTGAAAACAACGCCTCCTAGATCTGGTATTACATAGAAACCAACAGGTAGAGTCTTTACTTATGTAGGTCTTAGGTGGATTCCCACGGGAAAGACTATTGAAACTTGCCTCAACACAAATGATACTGTAATACCATTAGGAAAGGAAACATGTTCTCCTAACACTATTATTTGTGCAAATTCTTCCTCTATGTGTGTAGGTACTTCAACGGCTTCTGAACCCATCTCTTCAAAGGGTTCATTTGATGTAAATATTTTATCTTCTTCATTTTGCATAAACATTCTATTTTTAATTATTTTATAAAATATTTTTGAAAACAAAATACAAAAATATAAAACCTATAAAAATCAAATACAAAAATAGAAAATTTCAAAAACAAAATAAAAAATCAAAAAATTTCAAAAATACAAAAAAGAATCTTCTCGACATGTATCAATGGCTTTCGTATACTTCTGTACGAAACCCGCATTTCAAAGAAAAGAAAAGTGTACGCTTCAGTGCGCTTTATCTTACAAAGAAGAGAAATCTTCTTCATCCTGAGCATTCTTTCAAAATTTTCATGCTTGGGACACACGACTTCTAAGTAAATATCAGCTTAGGACTCAATCTCCAAAATAAAGGAAAGTGTGCACACATGTACATTTATCCTCACAACGAGAAGATAACAACTTCTTAGACTTGAGCTAACACAAAACGTCAATTCAAAAGACATTCAAAGTCTTTAGAGCTCAAGTAACATTGGTTTTCAAAATTGTTGAACATAATTTTTCAAGAATTTCTCAAAAGGTTTTTCAAAATCTTTCATAATTGTGTGTTAAACACTCCATTCTCACGAAACTTCCAAA
>BQNB010201877.1:0-10878 GCA_026074375.1 Tanacetum coccineum
AAAGAAAACTATGCTGATTCAAAAGAACAAGGAATATCTTGTGATGATGTTGAAGATTTAGATGTTCAACAGTTCATTGTTCATGGTCCAAAGCCTATGCATCCAGAGGAACGTACTGCTGCAAAAGAAGTTCCATTGTCCTCTGAAGAACAAGCTTTACATGATGAGCTTGTAAGTTTGATGCATCAAGAATCTCTTGCCAAAGCTCATAATGATGATCAAAGGATTGCTTTTGAAGAGGAAAAGAGGAGAATATCTATTGCAAAGGGAAAAGAACATGTTGACAGTACTTTCACTCTAAGTACTGCTAATACACCTCCTCAAAGAAAATGGGTTTTTAGAAACAAGAGAGATGAACGGGGTACTATTATCAAGAACAAAGCACGCCTAGTTGCACAAGGGTACAGACAAGAAGAAGGTGTGGATTATGATGAAGTGTTTGCACCAGTTGCCAGAATTGAAGCAATCAGACTCTTTTTGGCATTTGCATCTTTCATGGGCTTCATTGTCTATCAGATGGATGTCAAGAGTGCATTCTTATATGGCAACATCACAGAAGAAGTGTATGTCAAACAGCCTCCAGGTTTTGAAGATCCTGCTCATCCAAACAAGGTCTACAGAGTTGTCAAGGCACTTTATGGCCTGCATCAAGCCCCAAAAGCATGGATTTTGAAGAACTTATGCAAAAGGAATTCAAGATGAGTTCAATTGGTGAACTCACTTTCTTTTTGGGGCTTCAAGTCAAGCAAACTTCTGCTGGTATTTTTCTAAGCCAAGACAAATATGTGAAAGACATTCTCAACAAATTTGACTTTAGAACCATTAAGCCAGCATCCACCCCCATTGAAGCTCATAAATCTCTAGGAAAAGATGAAGAAGGTGAAGATGTTGATGTACATCTTTATAGGTCTATGATTGGGTGTCTCATGTACTTAACTGCTTCAAGACCAGACATAATGTTTGCTGTTTGTCTGTGTGCAAGATTTCAAGTCACTCCAAAGGTTTCTCACCTGCATGCTGTCAAAAGGATCTTTAGGTACCTCAAACATCAACCAAAATTGGGTCTATGGTATCCTAAGGACTCTCCTTTTCATTTAGAAGCTTTTTCAGACAGTGACTATGCTGGGGACAATCATGATAGACGATCAACTTCAGGAGGATGTCAATATCTTGGAAGAAGACTGGTCTCTTGGCAATGCAAGAAACAAACAATTGTGGCTATATCATCTACAGAGGCAGAATATGTAGCAGCTGCAAGTTGTTGTGCTCAGGTTCTTTGGATGCAAAATCAACTACTTGATTATGGATTTAACTTCATGAACACTGAAATCCATATAGACAATGAGAGTACCATATGCATTGTAAAGAATCCTGTTTTTCACTCAAAGACCAAGCATATTCAGATTCGACATCACTTTATTCGAGATTGTTATGAGCAGAGGCTCATTAATGTGGTCAAGGTTCATACTGATGACAATGTAGCAGATTTACTCACCAAAGGCTTTGACTTGGCAAGATTTAATTTTTTGGTGGTATCTATTGGGATGATGAACCCATAGCTACATTTGAGGGGAGGATCACATGTAAAAGTACTGGTATACAAGTAAAGTACTGTTAGTTAAAAGGTTGTTTTTGAAATATTGTGAAGATTTGAGTGTGCAAAAAGGTTTAAGGCACAAATATTTGAAAATCAAACTGTTTTAAGGGATTGAGTGTTGGTTAACCACCACACAGCAAATGGTAATCAATTCACCATGTCTTACAAACATAAGAATTGACTAGTCCAAATCAAACAGTTTTGGTAAAGACATCTCAAATCTGTTGATGGTTGACAATTTACCAAAAATTGTATGGTGATCAATACACCATGGTATTACACTGAATTATTGGCTACTCCAAAGCAAACGGCTTTTTGGTAAAGAGAACTCAAATCCGTTGATAGCTTTAATAGTTTGCTCAAAACTATATGGTTCTCAACTCACCAATGTTTTATTACTGAGAGTTGGCTAGTCCTGAGCAAACGGCTACAGGTAAAGACTTATCAAATCCGTTCATGGTTGTAATGACTTACCAAAAGTCATATAGTATTCAACACACTATGATTCATGTTCTGAGTGTTGAAGTGGTTTTCAGTTCACCATGGATTATTACCTTTTCTAGGTACCAAAGAACTGACTAGCCCAAGAGTGAATGGCTACTTGGTAAAGGCTCATAAAAACCATTTATGTTGCTGAGAAGACTTGCAACTGATTGAAGAACAATCTGTTTGATACAAAGACAAATAATTTTTGAAGAAGAATGTATGTTCAAGATAAGAGGTTTCATTTCAAGATACTCAAACAGATTGTATACAAGATATTGCTTAGAGGATTATGTCTAGAAGATTGAAGACCTGTATTGATGCTGAACAAGATGTCCAACCATCAAGAAACTTGAAGTCAAGCAAGTAGAATTCAAGTTAGGGGAGGATTGTTGGGACATACAAGACAGAAGGTCAAAGTACTGCTAAGTTGAAGATCAAAGTACTGCCTGCTTAGTATGGAAAAGTCAAAGTACTGCCTTTAATATAGGAACTTTAAAGGTTAAACGGTTATGTTAGTAATTATCATGTAACAGTTATTTTAGTGATTAGTATTATTTAGTATTTGTGTCATACAAGGACTGTACACCTACTAGAAGTTATCCTTACGTTTATAAAAGGATCTCTAGGAAGGCATTGAAAATAGACGAACAAGGAAAACAACAAAAAAACACAGCAAAAAGCATTAGTTAGAAGTATTAGAAAGATAAGTATTGTATTAAGGATCTGCAAACTTAGGCAGATTCAAAGTGTGGTAATACAAATCCTTTGATTAATCATTGTGTGTTCTTCTTGATACTGTTAACTAGTTTCCGCATAGTTAATAGTATTACATTAGTGTTTCATTGTTATTGACTTGGATTTATTCAAGGAAGTAACATCCTAACTCCAAAAAGATGTCTAAAGCTGAACCAATCCCTCCCACCTCGTCAGTCACTGCACTAAGAATCCCAATGATCAAGAAGGGTGGCGTCTCAAATATTTGGAGGAGATGAGGGACTTTTGGATCTATATGCTTTAAACAGGGAAGTTTGGAGACTCAAGAAGCAGACCCTTTCTCAAGCCAAACTGATTCGCTAAGAACCAAGGCAACTCAAGAACCTGTCAAAAGTGTAGAACCAGTGTAAAACATCACGCTTTTTGGGTTAGAAGTCAGCACCTTAAGAAGCAAAAAGCGACGACGAAAGAGCAAAAGAAGAAAAGGGTCTTCAGTCAAAGTGGGGACGGTAAGGAAGAAGGTACTTTGTCTGAAGAGCACTATGTTCAAGATGATTATACAGCAGATCCTTTCTTTGAAGATATTGTTGACAAAGATGCTGTTGTCACTCCTGACTTGGAAATAAAAAGTGATGGGACTGAGGAAATCAATATTGAGGAGAAAAAGGCTTCGGATGTAAGAGTGGCGAGACTGCAAGAAACTGGATTTGGATGGCAGTTCAAAGTCACTGTAGACAGAGGTACTATTACTCAAGGACCCTAAATTTTAATGATGAAGCAGGTCCTTCAAGCCCAATCCGTCCAACTCAAAATATAGAGCCTGAAGAACAGTTTAAAGTTGATGAAGTTCTTGCTGATATCTCTAGACTAAGAGGTTTAAGCATTCCTGGTCCCATACAATCTCAACCTCAACCTCAACAACCATCTCAAGCTACTGACCCGAAGTTGAAGGCAAAGGGATCTTGGTAGAAGAACCAAAAAGAAGAAATTAATCTTCAACAATCAGGAGCTTTGGAGACTACAATGATGAGGAGGTTGCTTTAGAAAGATTCAAGATGAATGGGGTGCAGTAGAAGAAAGAAAGAGGTTTGACACATTGATGAAAGGCAAAGCCAAAAAGACTACTTTGAGGAAACCTACATTACTTGCTCAAGAAAGGGAATCACATGATGAACTTTTTTTAAAAGGGTCAAGGATACAAGAATTTCATAAGCTAAAGTGTTCCACAGATGAAGGAACTGTATGACAAAGTTCAAGAATCTATAAAGACTCTTCATAGATTTTTATTCCAATGATCTCAGAGATGAGGAAAAGCAGATGTTTGAATGGAGGAAGATGAAAGAGACTCTTAAGGAAAAGAAAAGCTACAATTTCTGAAGAACAGCCATCAAAGAAGGTTAAGTTGAGGACGGAGACAGTTGATGAGCTTAAAAATTACCTTAGGATTGTAGACTTTGAAAAGAATGCACAAGATAGAGAGTCATGGAAGAATCTCATGATTACAGTGTCCAGGTATGATTCAACTGATGGAGAGTATCTCCATCATTCGCAGAGCTGAATTAATCATTTTTTCAGGGCTTTTGATACTTTATGGGAGATACTGCATATCTTAGATAGACAGGATTTGTATCATCTATATCAAGTTGTTCAAGATTTATGAGCACACTTCCTCCAACAGGTTGAGGTCTTGAATATTTAAGTGATCTAACAACTATTTGGGAGGTCCGGCAGAAATAAGTGATGATGACTTCTAGAAGGAATCAAGAAGATTGGGAAATCGTAAGGGTAGAGCACCTTAATGAATCTTCAGGAAGTGCATACACTAAGAGTTCAGTGGTATTGGTTCTTATTGTACATATGCTGGCTGAAAGAAGATATCCCTCTATCAAGCGAGTTGAGGATAAGGATGCTGGTGGAACCATGGAATGGAATAGTTGAAGATGTAAAGTGAGATAGCCATTGCATTGATACATCTGTTCATTTTGTGGACAACAGAAGATTGGTGATGATTCTTTAACACTGGTTATTGTTTTATCAAAACTGTTCTTTGAGATTCAATTATATTTTGTTGCTGATAAAAGTCTTAATTGTGAACAAGCAGTACTTATTCAAGTACTGCTAGTGTAATACAAACGTACCTTGTTGAAAGTACTGCTTGTTTAAAAAGTTGATTTTGAAATATTTTGAAGATGAGTGTTGCAAAAGGTTTTTTTTAAGCAAACAAATGTTGAGATTATAATGTTTAGGGATGTGTGATGGTTAAAACCACCACACAACAAATGGTAATCAATTCACCATATCTCACAGCAGATATAAGAATTGACTAGTCCAAATCAAACGTTCTTGGTCAAAAGACATCTCAAATCTGTTGATGGTTGACTATTTACCAATAATTGTTTGGTGCTCAATACACCACTGGTATTGCACTGTAATTATTGCTACTCCAAAGCAAACGGCTTTGGTAAGAGAATCAAATACGTTGATTAGCTTTAATAGTTTTGCTCAAAAACTATATGGTCCTCAACTCACCAATGTTTTCTTACTGATGAGTTGGTAGTCTGAAGCAACGGCTACAGGTAAAGGACTTATCATCGTTTATGGTTGTAAATGATTACAAAAGTTATTAGTATTCATATCACTAAATGATTAATGTTCTGAGTGTTGAGTGGTTCTCAGTTCACCATGGGATTATTAACTTTTTAGGTCACCAAAGAACTGACTAGCCCAAGAGTAAATGTATTGGTAAAGGCTAATAAAAACCATTTATGTTGAATTAAGAAGAACAAATCTGTTTGATGCAAGACAAGAAGAAGTGTTTATGTTATTACAGGGGTTACATTTCACAGAAACTCAAACAGATGTGTTACAAGATATCTGCTCAAAGGATGAAGCTTAAAAGATTATTGGCTAGTACTGCTTTATTGACAAGACGAACTGTGATGATGAACAAGACGACCAAAACTATCAAGAAACTTGAAGTCAAGCAAGTAGAATTCAAGTTAGGGGAGGATTGTTGGGACATACAAGACAAAAGGTCAAAGTACTGTTAAGTAGAAAGTCAAAGTACTGCTAAGTAGAAAGACAAAGTACTGCCTGTTAAAGATCGATATAAGTCTGCCAGTGGATAAGATCTTAAAGGATTATCATTTAACAGGTTATGTATTAGTAATTATCTTGTAACTGTTATTTTAATGTTTAGATATTGATTAGTGTTTTCTGGTATACTAAGGACTGTACACCTATAGAGGTTTTTTCTTATGTTTATAAATGGATTTCTTGGAAGGTATTAGAAAATATACCAAGAACAGAATTATTAGTATTGTAATTTTTTTTAGGATCTGCAAATTTAGCAGATTCAAAAGGTTTATAATAGAATCGGATATAAATTTTTTTTTTTTTTTTGTGTGTTGTGAAACTATTGTGTGTTCTTTCTTGATTTTGTAACTAGTTCCGCATAGTTAACAGTATTATATCAGTGTTTCATTGCTACTAACTTGGATTTATTCAAGGAGGTAACATCCTTTATAGGTTAAAGGCTTATTATACTAAGGTATAATGATCCTACATTCATTCTCAGTTAATTTAATTTGGTAATCATATCAAGACTTATATAATTAGATAGTTAAGAAAGTTACCAACTGCATGTGACAATGATGTCAAAACTTCTATTGCAGACGCAAATGGACCGAATGTAATCACAGGAAAAGGTGACGGGGCAGTTAGCTTCACTGTCGAATCTTTACGCAGATCAATTTGGTAAGCATATTTAAAACAGAAAATGTATATATGAACAAATCAAATCAAGTCAATTAGAACATAAAAAAAACTGGCAGATACAAGTGAGGAATCTTGAGCACCTCGCAGCGTTTTGTTGTATCAACAAGAATCCCCAATGCCTCTCCATTGGGAAGAATGGGGATGTGACTGATACAAAGAAGTAGTTCCAGTCCCATAACCCCACGCATCAGTAAGTAAAAAACTGTGTTTATTGAATTCTTCAATACGCAATCATTGTATGTACAATACTAGAGTTATAAAAAGTTAATAGATAATATAAAAAAACACACACCCTTTTCCCAGTTCTTTCAAACTGTCCACTAACGTCACCTGTAGCATAAAATGAATGTTCCTCCAGGAAGCTAAATCCCATATAATAGCTTTAGTAAAACACATAAATAGCATTTCTCGCACAACCGCTTTTCCCAGTTCTTTCAAACTGTCCACTAACGTCATCTGTTGCATAAAATGAATGTTCCTCCAGGAAGCTAAATCCCATATAATAGCTTTAGTAAAACATAGAAATAGCATTTCTCGCAGAACCGCAGAATCTAAATTTTTTTTGAGAATGTACAGCTGACCTCGAAATAGACGATCTGGTGTCCAGCAACAAGTTCATAAGTTGGGATATATGATGGAACTTTGTGAATACCCATAAGGGGTGTGTCCCTTTTTCTGTATTAACAAAAGAAAGACTCAGAAACGATGTGCTTCTAGATCCAGCTGAACAATAAACGCTCAAACCCTATTCCTCTTCAATAAAAAATTTACATGCAAGAAATAAGCGAACTTAAAAAGACATGAACAGAATCACTGGAAACGACATTACGTAAGCTCTTACTGTTTTAACAACTAAACTATACGTTACCATGTGAAAAAGTAGTCAACATCACTGTGAGAAATTAAAAAGTCAACCAACCTTTCGTAGATATAAAATGCCAAGAAGAAGTTCAGAGTATGCATCGCAATCGTTTTTCTCCCTCACGATAGGAATCCTCGTCGTTCTGCCAGCAAACAACACACATGGTCAGAACACTAAGGCCGAAGAGCCCCGAACAGTACCTGTTTGCAAGTTCACTTTAAACAAGGCATCTTGATCATTTAGCTAATGTTCATAAAATTTCTATCACGATATATACTGTTTGTTTCAAGGCCTTTTGTCATTTAAAAAATGCACTTCACCCCAAACAGATTGCCGCCCTTCTTCAGCTGCCTCACCAGCCCCTTGATTGACCAAAAATATTGAACAAAGTAACAGAATTATATCCGTAATCTCATAATCCGAACCACTTGAGCTAGTATCATTTATACTACCACCTCAAGACGTGAGATGCATAAATCCAAATCGTTATTTGATCAGAATAAATTAATTAAACAATCAACAAAGAATCCCATATATCGTTTGTAATATAGAAAATAATATAAGAAATAATAAGAATTAGTAAGAAAATTGACCTGTTACGACTATCTTTCTCGACCAAATTCACAAGCAACACAAGAATAGCAATGAGAAAATCTAATTCTTGATCATTAAGGCACTTATTATGGCCCTCAAGAACAATCAATTCGCCTGCTTGATCACTAAAATTGGGCAAATATGAACTGAATGATGGATAATGACCAGCTATTAAACCACACAATGTCTCCAATCCTCCACAGACAGCAATTTGTCGACAACCCACAGAATTGTCATTTGTTAAGTTCATTAAAACCTGTTACATCACTTCTTATTTAGTTCAAACAGTTGACCAATCTTAGATTTTAACTTTGTGGCTTTCTACGTAATTACGGATCTTTCTTCTCTAAATGTTCATAATCAAAATTGAATAAGAATAAAAAGTTTACCTTCACTGATGCTAGAAGACAATCAGCCAAAAGATTTAATTTTGCGTCATCGACCACATGTAAACAAGAAGCTTGAGGAGGAGAGTCATGACGTTCCATGTTGCATGATTCTTGTTGGCTTAAGAACACAATATCTTTGCTGCCATATTCATCTTCTTCAAAAACCGAACTGCTTTTCTGACTTTGAGACAGGTTTTTCTTACCCGATAATAAGTCCCACTTTGACACTTGTTCACCTATATCGTCATCAAAAGCAAAAGGGTCCTGACTTCCAAAAGGATCTTGACTATCCCCAAAGTCAAAGGTAGCACGCCTGGTACGTTGACTAGTTTCAGATTTTTTTCATAACTTTTTCCCATGCTTACTTTCGTTCTTTATATTATTATAAATATAAATGGTTTATTATGATAGCTATGCATATCGGTCGAATAAACATACAAAAAAATTTACTACATCAAGGAAGGCATCCTTCGAGCTTGACTATTAGAAAAGATAATTTGACACATAACAGGAAGCTTTATCACATGTTTGACTAAGTGTACAATTATCAACAAAATTGTTGCCAAGAATAAATTTTGCACCTGTGTTTATAGTTTATGCATCCTTACACCTAAGGTAAGCGTATTGGGTGTCTGGCAATGCATTTTAAGTGGGTCATATAATAAGTATTGAATAATCATATCAGTTCATGAGTTGTAACAGCAAAAATTATTCTCATTCTCTTATTATTTTGGGGTCTTTATATAGAAATCCTAAATAACCTCGTAAATTATTTTAAGGGGTGTTTGGTTCATAGCTAAATCAAAACATAGATTGTCTAAATTAACATCCCCTATTGTCTCAAACTTAATCATCTAACCACTGCATATTCTATAAGCTTTAACCCTTTACACGTATCACATAGAACAGGAAACAATGGCGGAGCAACTGCATTTCGTCAAACTAATGAACAAAAACTTTTAACTTAGAAATAGTAACACACCTTAGAAATTGGCCAAAAACTCACCTTTCTCTAGAGAAATTTGCCAAAAACAAAGGTTGCCGTATTGGACCCTACCCACAACACTAAGAGGCTAAGGGGGGTTGTGTGTTTGCTTATTTTTAAAACTAAACTCTAGAAGTCAATTAGCCAAACTTCAACGAAACAAATTATTACGACAAAACACGAATTTAATTGATTTTATCTATCCGCCAAACACTCAAACCACTAATTATCCCAGCTTTAAAGATGAAAGCATGTGTTCCACACTTATCACAACTTACGGTTAGTGCGAATCAGCTCGAACAAAACTGATTCCGCTTATCCGTTTTAGCTCGAAAAAAACTGAGTTCGCTTATCCCATTATTCAAGTCTCGCACCAATCAGCCAAACACTCAGAAACCGTAACAACATAATCCAATCACACACACACATATTCACATAATCTAATCCTTTTCACAATAAAACCGTAACAACAAATCTATTCACAACTTCATAATCAGTTTCAAAACACGAAAGTGTAACAGCATAAACAATTCATAATGAAATTAGGGCAAAACAATACATTCAAAATTGGGGCAATCAGATAAAATAATGAAATTAGGGCAAATAATCGAATTGTAATTTGATTTTGATGGAAACTTACTTGATTATATCGAATTTATTGATTAGATCGGATTGTGATTTGAATTATTAAAAGTGATTTTTGTTAATCGGATTGTGATATGAAGGGGGAAATTAAAAGTGATTTTTGGTTTTAGAGGGAAAAAATGAAGCGCAACAGGGAATGGAAAAAAAAAATGAGAATTTATAGTTAATAAAAAATAAAGGATTAGTTGTTATTGGTTTTTGAGTAATACCTATAAAAAAATTCATAACTTTTCCGACAGATTTACAAGGGATATGTATGGTTGTCGGTACGCTGTCGGAAAGTCGTTGGCAAATTATGTAAATTACCAGCAGATTTCCGACGAAAATCATATTCCTCGGAAATCCGTCGGAAGTCAGTCGAAAAAGCGCAGTTCTAATTTAGCGGTAACATCCGTCGCTAATCCGACAGAGTATCGTCGGTAATTAGCGACGGAAAACAGTCCGTCGGAAAATCTGTCAGTGAAGGTCAACTTTCTAGTAGTGTATTACTGCACTCTTAAATGTAAACTCATCATGTGACTGGTACAAAATAAGCCCGGCGTATCCATGCTGAGTATTGTATTTACAGAACGTATTAATACTTTTCCTAAAATCTGCAAAATAAAGTAGAGCAATGCAAAATGCAGGTAACATCCGTGGAAAAACCTTATGAAACCATATCAGATTTGCTAGATTCAAATTTTATTCTTGAATTTCTCTAAACACTCGCACCAATTAGGGAAAACGTCTGTTTTAAGACACACCTTTAGTAGGCCAAAATCACGTCGTTGTAATCTTTGACAATTAATATTAGTGTAACTTATATCCTAACAATATGTAAAATAAAATA
>BQNB010201880.1:0-10878 GCA_026074375.1 Tanacetum coccineum
TAATGTGAAATTTTGTACTATCATACTATCACTATCTCTTTAAGATAGCATCAATAATGAAAAGCAAATGCTAAAGGTAGCATTATATACTATATTGTTTCATGTATCTAACTGTGAGACGTCTTTATATTGATAAAGAAAATCTACTAGCACTTTACTCATACAAAAGTGAATGATGAAGTTTAAGTAAAAATTGTGTACTTTTAACAATGCGCCCCACCTACATGAGGCGTTTGTTCTTTGCCCCATTACCTCTCGCTCTGGCATTTTGACCCTTAGCGTATTGGGGGAGGGGGGCAGTGACGGAACCAGAAAACTTAGTTGTGGGGGGCAAAAATTTTTTTTTTTGCGATAGGATAATACATAAACAAAAACTTCGATTAAGCATGTTAAAACTTTATAACAAACAAGAAAATGCAGTTTATATTGAAAAAAAAATGGAGCAAAACACAACTAATATGTAAAGGAAAGAAAACAACCTATAACAAAAATTAGCAACCAAAAAATACAACCTAAAGTATCATTTATATTGGCTACATGATTACAAACACTTTTAATCAATATAAAGTTACCATCATGTTTTCAGGCTAAAGTGAGCCACTATTTTAACAAAAACAAATCTTTAGAAAAATTATAGAGAATGACAAATACCATTATAAAACTAAGAAAGAAGACAAAAACCATATGGGCAGTAGTTTTATTTGTCGGACACTGTAGTTTTATTTGTCGGACACTGTGATAATAATTTTTTTATTTTTATACTCCATCCGTCTCATTTTTATTGTCCACGTTTCCTTTTTGGGATGTCCCAATTTAATTGTCCACTACTAAAAATAGATAGGGAAGCTTGATCAAGTTTACTATATTACCCTTGTTTGAAATTATTATTATAAACTTTAAAGAAGACTTAAATTAATTACCTAATGGTAAAATTGTCTTTCTGTCAAAAAATAAGAAAGAGAAAGTAGTAATAAATGCATTTTTGTTAAACTGTGTGTTTTTTGTCGGGAGACAGTAATAAACTATCATCTTCACTTTAACATCTTCTTCCTCTCCATCATCTTTTTCTCTAAAAAGCTTCTTCAAGAATCTCATAAAACCAGTTTTTTCTTCACTTTTTCTTCACCATCTTCTGGGTTGGGGGCATTCTTAGTTTTTAAGTGGGGGCACCATGATTAAAGTTCTAAAATTAACCTTAAAAATTATGATTATCGAGGAATCCATGGGGGGCAGTTGCCCCCCCCCCCTATGTTCTACATAGATCCGTCCCTGGCTAGGGGCATTCTCAGTTTTTAAGTGGGGCACCATGATTAAAGTTCTAAAATTAACCTTAAAAATTATGATTATCGAAGAATCCATGGGGGGCAGTCCCCCTATGTTCTACATAGATCCGTCCCTGACCAAATATGAATATTTGCTTTTGAAGATGGAAGGTGCCTCTCAGGCCATCGTTTCCGTCAACAATTTTGTGTTCTTTATTTAAATATGTAAGTATATCTAGAGATGCAAATTCAAAACCGGTTTTTTAAAAAACCGGTCGAAAAACCGAAACCGGTTTTTTAAAAAACCGGTTTTTTTTTAACCGGTTCGGTTAAATATAACCGAACCGGTTAGACCGGTTATCGGGTTTTTCCCCATACCGGTTTTTTACCGGTTTTATAACCGGTTTTAACCGGTTTTATTTAAAAACCGGTTTTAACCGGTTTTTTTATTTTTTTTTTATTTTTTTTTTTAATTTTTTAATTTTTTTATTTTTTATACCCGTCAATAGTTTTATAAAAAAAAAAACCGGTTTTAACCGGTTAAAAAAACCGTCATAATTTTTAAGTCTCAAACTGCGTTTATAAATTTTTAAAAAAAAACCGGTTTTAACCGGTTAAAAAAACCGGTCAAAATATAAGTCAAACTAGCCGTTTTTTAAAAAACCGATTTAAACCGGTTTTAACCGGTTTTAACCGGTTTTTAAAAAAAAAAAAAAAATAACGGCTACTAGCCGTTTTATTTATGTTTTTTGTGTTTTTTTTTTGTTTTTTGATGATTTTAGGGCATGGTTTAGTACTATAAATACATGTAATGGACTGTAGGGTTGAAAAACACATCAAAAAAAACACTAATAAATCTTCTTTTTCTCTCCTATCGTGATATATATACTCTAATTTCTCTAATCCGCTATAATGGAAACTCAGAATCAAACAAGCTTCCACTATTGGCCTCACGTTTCTACTAGTCAATGCTCGAAAATTTTTACACAAATGAAGATGTGGTTCGGAATTAGACCAACTACGAGAAAGGAGATGTCTTGGTTCTCATATTACGATATGTGTATTATGATCGATGGGGTGAATAGGCGCGTTGCCCCAAGAAATGTATGATGAAATTTTATAACCCCCAGGGCTCCAAACCTCTACTAATCCGGAATCATAAGAGATGGTTGTTAATGCGACGGTAGACAGAAAAATGATACGTTCAAGGTACTATTGTTGCGGCCAATGGTAAGTTTTTATATTTGATAATGATGGGTTCGACTTGATTTTACGAAGTTTGTCATTCATACAAGCGCTTCAATTCAACACTTCGACAACTGTCAAAGCTTACGGAGATCATCAAAAGGGTGGTATATGCCGCTGGTATCAAATGTATGTCGTATATTTTAGAATGTGATGCTTTTAAATTATGGGAAACGGCTAAAAAAGATATTATTGATGGTTTTCGTGATTATAACATATGGTGGTTTCTTATAACTACCGGATACTTATGGACCGCCACACATGGTACGGCATAATTCTTATTTAGCAGTTACGGCTATTGGTTTAATCGAATCTTGGTTATTAATGAAACGGACAATTGCTTTATAAACTATTTGTTTATCTTCTCCGGGATCTAATTTAAGAAAAATTTTACAAGACACTTTAATTGAATTATAATTTAGTTGTAAAGTTTTTTACGATTTCACTAGACTAATGGACATCCAATAGACTAGAGCTATGGAATTGTTAAAATTACGTATAAAACCCGTTTTAGATGGTCTTTTTTTTCATTCCCGTTGTGTGTTGTTAACTGTGTTGCTCCCCCCCCCATCCCCCCCCGCCCCCCCCCCCTATAATTTATCGTGCAAAGCCGGCATTAAAATATGTGATAGTTTAAGATGAAATTTAGGGGTTTATTTAGTAATCTTTATTATAGTCTCGGTATTAGATACGACAATAATAGAACTATAGATGTTTCGTAAACAATGGTGGTGATGAACACCTCCTAGTCTTGCCTATGATAATACAATACTAGGATGGAATTTCTACTTGCCAATTGATGTTTGAAAATATATTACCGGACAACGTGAGAATTTAAAGCTTTTAAATGAAACACTTGTTAAAATAGAAATAAGTCCGTTTCGACATTTAAGCGACTCAAGATGAGATTCTACTAAATGATTTAACTAGTTTTTTTACATGTTTAAAAAATTAGTAGGCTGACAACTTATACTTATCGGGGTGTTATTCCCAATAGCTCCATTTAGTTTTAAATCAAATTTATGCTTATGCGGAAAAATTAGAGAATATTAAAAACCTCACATATATCAAATGTTTTAGAAAGAAAAATGGTTAAGTTATAAAAAGAAATTTGTTAATTTATATTTTCGCTAATTTACTTGGTTTTACTTGTTCCGACCGCAACTTATCCATGTTTAACTGATTGATTTGCGTAACGCGTAGAACTTTCTAATAACAACGAATAATGAACAATTTAGCTTATCCTTTGGGTTAAGCGTCGTACACCCCACGTCTCCAACTTATATAAAACTCCCAAATTTTTATATTTCATACCACAGATAACTTATAAAATAATTATTGGATTTTTATGCAAACAAAATATAGGTAATACAAAAACTCAAATTGTTGATCAAATGTCGGGCCGGAATCGTCCGTAATGCAAGTTTAGTGACATTAATATAAACTTTTATACCTAGATTTATTTGAATGACGCCTACAAGAGATAGGTCAAACGAAACTCTAAAGGCCTCCAACAATAGATGAAGTTGGCGACATTTATCGGCTACAAACTTTTTTTATATCACTTTAAAGGCCCGTCGAGTTCTACCAAACCTTTGACATTTTAGGATTGGTGGAGAAGAGAAAATCCAAATTTCAACCATATTTATCGCTATGGCTCGTGACTTCTCATTAACTGGTCAAGCTTCGGACTGGTCAGCTTCCGAATACGGCTCCATTTTCTATTCAGCGTTAGAATTATATCGGAAAGCAAGGTCAAGACTAACCCCCGCGAATTCCGTGGGAAGTAATGCGTATGTTTGAAAGATTATTGGAACGGTATTACAGTAGATAGGAATCGGTACACATGAAACCTTATCGTTGGTAGGTCAGATATAAGAAGACGTTGAACGAAACATATAGCAAGAATGAGAAAGTTGAATTAGGTGATATCACTACGAAATACCGAATTGAATGCAGGTGAGTTTGAAAAGACTTTAGATATTTGATCACGTAGTAGTTGTTGAGAATTTTTGGTAAGATTTAATGATTTGAAGTATAAACGGGTGGATTTGCCAAGCGAAAGCTGACAATACTTGACTAATTGAGTACACTAATAATTTCGAATGAGGGATGCCTAGAACTGAAGCTCGAATGTATTAGTATTTAAATATCTTTTAGTTGTATAATTGTATTGTTTAAATAAAAGTTATGATTGTTTTTTTAGTATGTATCCGGTCAGCAAATCTAAAAAAATTTATGAGATCTGTATTTGTTTAGTATACGTCTATCCGGTGTATTGTTTAATCAAACTGTTTCGCATCAAATTACAAAAGTTTATTAATTCAAAGCATTCGAAGCTGTATTAAATTTCCGAAAAAACTAAAAAATAACCCGAACCAGAACAACCCGAACCTGGTATAAACGTTATCCGAACATTTATAACCTGAAAAAACCGATACCTGGTAAAAAACCTCGATTCCGTTAAATTATACCGAAAAAAATCCCGATTTCAAAAACGATAAAACGACAAACGGTTTTTTAGAAAAACCGGTTTTTTCTATAAAACCGTTTTCTAATTAAGCGATTTAATAAACCGGTTTTAACGTTTGTCTCGATTTTTGACATATCTAGATGGGCCTCCACATTTCAAATTTGTCGAATCTGGACTTTATTTTAGACCATTGATATCATTGCAGTATTGCACCAATGAGATTCAACTTGGTAGCATGAAATCAAAAAAAAACATATATTGCTCGACTAAATCAAAAACTAAAATCTTTAGGAATTAACCCTATTATTTTTAACCATTACAAACTATGATTATTTAGGTTACAATAGTGTCTTATTTTAGCCCCGTGGAGAATAAGTCGGCTTTAATTGTTTACTTGATCAAATACCCTGTCAAGGGGTGTATTGCGACCGTATCTGTAGTAATAAAAGCGGTTATGTGATTGTTCCATTGATGAAAATACTTGATAAGCCTTGTTTTTTCGCAGCCCCTATAACAGCTTCTTTGCTGTCAAATAAGACTGTTTTTTGATGAAAAATTTTGGAATGTGTGTGAAATCAGTACACCTTTTTATTACATTGCTGCTACACCGAATGACTAATCGATTGAAGTGTCTAATATTGTGAAATAAAATAACTATTGGTTAGTGACCAATTTTAAAATTTTTGCTGATGAGTGACATACTTTTCGAATCAGATAGATGCATTAACATACAATCCTAAGCACACCCATGTTAGAGAAAATCCATTATGGCATAGCCTTCTGTCGAGGCGTGAAAGTTATTGATTGGGTAATGGTGAGTACGTGAAAGTGAGATTAGATAAACATTGGTGCTAGCTGACTAAAAATATTATCTTAAGAAATAGTAATCAAATGCTTACTTTAGTAAATTAGGAACGACTGGTATGTATGAGAAGCCCAAATCATCACAACAGATGGCCTTTAACAGATGTGTTGCTGAAGGCGTTGTTTAATTACATTTTATGGTTCATCCTCACTTATGAAGACCTGGGCACTTTAAAAATTAGATTTCTGCACAACATGCAACATGATGAGCTATTTTAAAGTGACGGTTTATATTTTGTTATTTACTACTTTTTCATCTACATTTGCTTAAAACTAAAATTAATCTTAAAAGGCTGCTATTTGTAGGCTCAGCTTGGGATGAACTGGAGCTTATACGACGAGCCCGATGCGAAAGTGTTTGTAACTAACCGTACCTTTCCGGATGCAACAGTGGTGTTAGTTCTTTCAGAATGTGATATAACCTCCAACAAATATTGGTTGTGCTATATTATGAAAATGCTACTGATTTTAAATGTGTTTTGGCTGCCTCCTTTAATTGAGAACATACCTACATAATTGTTAACACTTGCGTATACTATATATGTGTTCACGCACATTCCGCCTTTTCACATTCTCCCCTTTTCACAAATTCTCCCTTTTGAAATCATGCTACTAGGAATACGAAAACACTTTTAGGCAGATCTTCTAATATGTCTCCTACCCCGTAATACTAATTCTTTAAAAGTTAAAAACCTCACGCTTTTCCCCTATACGTATTGCAGTTACATGTTAGCTTCTTTCGCCCTGCTCTAACGCATTCGGCAGGAGCATTTTCAACTTCCGCTTTTTTTTTTCTACTAATAAGAGATTCTAACAGATAGCAAACTTTAGGATTAATGAAAATTCATAGAAGCTATAATTGAGACAAAAGAGTTCAAATCTCTATCCGTAGCTCCAAAAACAAATAGCAAATAGAGCCCAATAGAAATATACTTTAACGTTATACTTTAAGCCAAACAAGCAGGTCCTAAGCGCCAATGAATATACCATTGGTTCCAAGTCTCTACATTTTGTCTAGGTCCGGGTTCAAAGAATACAATAGAGTCCTCCAGTTCGCAGATTAAGGTTACATCTAGTCTACCGGTCAAACACGCCAAAGTGTTTATACAGGCTTCTATTAGCTGCTATCAACAATTTGTCTATCTGTCAATGTTTTTGAAAACTCAGGTTCGACCCGGTCACTTCAACAAGGTATCTTGGTGTTACTGGCTCGCAAAAGATGTTAATTTTGAATACTGAGTTTATCTAATTTTCGAAACTCTTAGGTTAGAACCCGCCGAGTTTGATAGTGTCTACCACACGGCATGGGCATATCCGGTTCTGGAACCCGGCTGAGTTTGGATTTTTTCCATGTTTTGTTTAACAAATAAAGCATTAGTTAGTTATCTATGAATATTGCGGACGCTAACTTTTTGTTTACATGTTATATTTGTTATGTTATGTTTATAGGCCTTAAATATGAATGACAATAATCATTTTTCCATTATTACTTACTAAACTATTGATATATATAATTATATATATAATTTTTGTATTATTGCAAATATATATTTATTTTTTTATATGGAAAACGAATGTTGACTCATGTGGTTTAATTCGGAAACTGAGCTTGAACGTTAATTCGGTGGTGACTCACGACCGCCGATATCGTCTATATTAGAAACCCGGTTTTCAAATCTATTGGTCACTCGCTAATAAAGATATTATCTGCCATTTTTTTTCTTCTATTTACTAGTTTACTTTGACACAATTTATTTTTTGTTTTTTATTTTTTTTTCAACAGTCACTGCACGTAAACTTGCGCGAGAGTATCTACGTATATATTATATGTACTTATTCTGTCAATGCTTGAAAATATTTTAACCTTAAAATTTTTGTCATGTAAGTTATTGTCATGACAAACATTACACATAAATACATTTGTTCGCTAAAGTTGATTACGGATAAGGTACCATGCAATCGCACATTTGACAGGGAATACACCTGCTCAGTCGATCTATTTTACTTAATATACGAATAACTCTCCTAAGGCTTTTAGAACCCTGCGTAATTAAAGCTTAGCATCATTGATCAGATTCTACAGTCTGTTAAAGACAATTATTGGGGGAAAAATAATAATTATGGTAAGATAAGACTAATTAATTGGGGGGTTGGTGATAAAATTGTCGTTAAAAATAGCCATTACTCACACTTAACTTTTACTAGTTTTTACATTAACTTGAATTTGATAATTTATGAAATATTACTATTAAAAACTTACTAGCTAATATAAATAAGTCATAAATAAATTGCTAGCTAGTATTGTCTCCGTCTCAAAATAAGTGTTCAGATTCACTTTTTGAGGTCTTTTAAGCTTATAACGGTTGCACAGTGTGTGCTCTTACAATACAATTGATGTTGATGTCATTGTTAGCAAAGCTCACCCAAGATGAGATAAGGAAAATCACCAATAGATCATATAATTAAGTTGCTTTAATGCTTGCTGTTACTACTCATAAATAATCAACAAACATGTGCAACATTATATGATTTACTTTACAAAAATGTTATCAAAGGATCAATAAATTATGTGCCAAATCCTAGTTAAGATTTATACCTGACCCCTAGATACTGGTACTCTAGGTTTGTGTATCCTTATCCTTCAATGTATTTTTTGGTGACTTTAGAACACGACAAACGTCAATACAACGACTGATAAGAATGAAAAGGTACCTAGTTATACCTTGACAACGAATACACTTTGCATTTCGATATTTGCAGTGGCTGTAACTACAACAAAACAAAGGAATAAAAAGGCCCGCAATTCGAAACCAAAAAAGGCTCGTAAAGAACCACTAATACAACAATAAGATATAGGCTGGGTTTAAAAAATAAACAATGTTACGATAACAAAGCTGATGCCTTGCAGTGAAACTTGATGCTCTCAGTCAAATGAAATACGTTGAAACACCGGGCCTAGATTGCTCGGGTAGACCTTGCAATGCATTAACGGCAAAAATGGCACCTCTGACGTTCGTTTGTACGTCGCTTAGCTGTGTTCTAACTTGACTACTCTGATGGGAAATTGAGTGCTTGTGTCTGACATACACGAGTAATATCTGAATGCGATTTTGTTTATACGCAGGTTGATCATTGTACTTAGTTAGTAGTACCTACAGAAACCAGACTCTGACAAGCAAATGATCTAAATCTGTAAAAGTATATTTTGGATGACATTCCCATCTGTAGTTTTACACGTTCCGACGAAAAACACAAAACCTCAGAGTTGACCCATTTGATACAATACATGGGTCCCCTATTGTCAACTCTGACATATACTGAGCAAACCCCTCAAAATTTGCCAATATGTAATTTTTACATTCTTCATGCATTCAATGTTAAAGACTTCAGAGGCTATCTCCTTTTTCATGCTTTCGGTAACTCTTAGCAGCTTAGATGTCTAAAGAATTACTTTAAGATAAAAAAGGTACGTCATAGTTGCACAAAAGCTTTAACATTCACATAAGAGACAATATAAACACCCCCAATAAAAGTCTGTATTTACCTTACGCCGAATGTCATAGGTGAAGGACTCTTAACAACAACTTCTATATAGATTTTATAAATAAAGAATAAATGATTTAATCATGACTGAGCTCAGGAGTACGTCACTCTGACAAAAGAAAGGTAAACCTATTAGGTTTTCCCTGTTCATGTTCCCGGATGGTAAGGCGCGAAGCCTTTTGACTACCGATATGTACTACGGCCTCACCTGGTTTTAATCCCGAAAACTAACGTTTCCGACCTTTCCCTAGCACCCCCAAATGTTACATACACCTAGCCAAGGTACTTGACAACCTCTTTAACCTATTGTGGAGGAACAAAGACCTTTCCATGTTAGGAACATTTGGGGTTTAATATAAGTAATGCCTGTGAATAAAAGTTCCTTAATTTCCTCAAGGAACCAAGGATTACTGGGGATTAAAAGATTAAATTTTCACCATTTCTCTTTCCAAAAAACTTATCAGATTTAGCATTATGAAAAGCCTACTGCACTGCCACCATCTCTTATTCGTCTTGTACTTAATAGCTACATTTGTACGACTAAACCATTCTAAATGCATTCTAATTAATCCATTTTGTACTTAAGTCGGAACACATAATCAATATCCTACACATGATTTACCTTACAACCGATTGACCAACAAGGAGGAAAATATAGTATAGGAGAGTATTTATTTGACGTTGCCTAATATGATAACGATCCGCTGAATTTTGCAATCAGCGACATCTTGAATGGAGAATAATTACGGCTCTCATGCAACAAGTGGTACGCTGCATATAGTGTTTCTTGTAAACTTTTCTCACCACTAACTCACGAGAACTGCATCTCCAGAAATCTCGACACTATATGTAAATGATCAGATGACATCCCATGTGATAATGGAACACACACAATCAATCCTATTGTTTTACTAAATGCCCACCAGATTAACTCCAACGATAATTGTGCCAGCTGAAAAGCCACACAAATTACTAGGCTACATTTTCATGCTATCCTTTTTCAATTGTAAGCAAAAAGTTCCATCACGAAAAGACTTAACCACGTTTTAAGAGAGAACCGAATCAAGGCTCTTCCTTTTAGCATTCATCTTTCTTAAGCAAATGTTTCTAAGCAAATGCTGCTTCCCAGATCTCCTCCTCACAATCTTCCCAGTACCCGTTACTCGAAAGCGCTTAGCCGAAGCCTACGAATACAAATTCCAAAACATCAAACGAAATAAACAATTGGAAAAAGATGTTTCCAATTCATCAAAATGAGGAAGACATAGTATTAAAAAAAACATTTCACCTCATTACATTAAGTTAGAAGCTTAACAAAACAACATATCAAAAACACACACAAACTAACCCGATATAGGTATGAGGGTGTTTGGGATTGCTTATCTTTTTTTTCTGCTAAGCTACTTAATTTTAACCAGATAAGCAGTCTGAAATCTGGATCATCCAAACTGCTTCTGATTTTGGTAAGCAAGTTGAAGTAGGCTTATCTCA
>BQNB010201882.1:0-10878 GCA_026074375.1 Tanacetum coccineum
GTACCCATCCGCTCCAAACAATCATGCAACACATAATATTCACATAGCAGTCATAAGCACATATCTTGTACCAAAAACAAAACCATATTTCGCATAAATCAATTCAAAACATTTCAAAACACATTTGAGTATCATTTTCTCCCAACGGAAAAACAGTAAAAAGTAGGGATACGAGAACTCACCTCAAGCAAGTCTTTAGCAACCAAATCTCAATCATACAAGGAAATGCAACGACGCTCGCACACTACCTAGTCTAGTTAATGTCCCAATTTAATCATCTAATTCCAAAACAATCTTCACGTTTGATGCATAGAGTTTAGACGCGTTGTACAATTACCCTTAACAATTTAGTGGTGTGATGGTTGACGACATATTTCCACAATCATATCAATCTCATTACTCGATAATACATACTTATACTATTTAGAGAAAATAGATAAGTAATATAAGTAAATATTTATAATTAATAATTATAAATATATCTCGATAAGTCCATTCGGTAACCTTAGTCACCTCAAAATAATCATATTAGAGTTGAAAAAGAAACATTTACTCATAGTAAACATATTCGATAAGTTTCGAGAAAAATTATATTTTTTGTCTTTTAGTGAATTTATTAAATAAATAAAATAGTTAAATAATATTTTATTATTAAAATTCAAAAATCATGGTTTTAGGAAAATCTCTAAGTATAAACTTTTTACAAAATTTTGACATGACCCGTACGCTCATACAACATTTTCCAAGGTTTCAAACCTTATTTTCAACACTTTTCATAAATTCGACACTTTTCGACAAAATTCCAAAATCTCAAACTTTAACGTTTACTAAAACATTTTTCCCAAAATATCGTTCAATATCACTTCCCTAAATACATTTTCACTTTCAAAAGTCCGACAAAACTCTCATAACAACTAAATATCGCTTATTGGGCTTTAAGGCCCAACAAGGGTCAATTAAGATATTTATAAGTCCAAAATACGATCCGGGTCCAAAACCAAAGTCCATTTACATATATAAGCATATACTTATAAGTAGAAAATAATCTGGACCACAATAAGCCCTCCAATTAAGCCACGGATTAAATAGACTTATTGGGTCGTGAGTCTAATAGCTCAAACATACGTATATTAAGCTTGAAAATAAGCTAATAAGCTACGTATCATATTTGGTTATCACCATAAGCCTCAAAAATAGTCCACAACATACGCCATAACACAAAAATAATAAAAATCACTTTTTTAGTGATTTTGGGAAAATTTTGTGGCATATAAGCCCAAAATAAGCCAAGAAATAGCTTAAAAATAAGCCCGAATAAGCTATACAAGCTACTATAAAAAATAAGCATGCTAGCATCATATATTATTCAACCATCACGACTACAACATCAAAACTACAAAAACCCTCTTTTTTCCTTTTTTACAACCCACGAACCAAACACCCTCTTTTATTCATTTCGTTTCCAAAATTTGATTTTCACGGCGATCAACTTGTACAACTAACATCTATGCATCAAAATAAACCCAAAAGGACAAACGAAATTTAAATTTAAAAACTTACAAGAAAATCTTCAAAAATGTATATTTCGACACGAACCGGACAACCCAAACATTGTTTAAATGAATACCCAAACACTCGTATCAACCCAGAATATCACATTCTCGATCAAAGTTAGAAAATTTATGGTGGATTCTTGTTGGTGAGTGGCGGACGAACACAAGCACACACACTTGTATGTGTTTTTTTTAAAATGAGAATGATTATCAAAATGTGATAATGGAAGCATATTATGTACCAAGTCTAGACAAGTTAGCTAAAATTAAGCCATCTTGTCTCCCTTCCCTTACTTGTAACCAGTCAAGGCATCCTATGGGTGTCGGGTCTTTATTTTCGTGTCAAAATCACTTAAATACTCGTAAAACTCAACCATAAAATTTGCCCCAAAGTTAATTTGCATTTTTATTCACATTAAAAATACTTTTCCATTAACCTAGAGTATTTTAATGACATTTTTTTCTATTTAAACATTTCAATACTCACCTGGCATTAAGGACGGTGTCGGCACTCGTTTTTTGGCAATTTCTTAAAAGTCCGAGGTCGACTTCCCAGTTACGAATAACAAATTAAATACCTCCCAATGGGATTAATATTATGTTCAAGTTGTTCAATACCTTTTTATAAATATATATAAATATAAATATAAAATATACTTATAAATATATAAATATATAATAAAAGGGTAAGAATCAAAAAATCACAATTATAGTAATCCGGGAATATGATTCTCGAGTCGTTTCCCCAACGAGGAATGCAATTGAAAGCCGAGAGTCGTTTTGATATCTATGCTTGAATGGAACAAGATTATGATTGGTTTTCTAAAACTATAAGAAATATAAGGCAAAAACTTAAAAACACTTAAGGGATAACAAATTTTAACTAAAAACATAAAACGAGAATCCTAAACGGGACCTAAAAACCCTAAATTATCAAAATTAAGTCCTAAATTAATCTTTTGGTTTTTATAAGTCTTAATTGACTAAAAAGCTAGAACAAAGAAAACTAGACCAAAAACGAGGGAGATTTAAGCTTGAAAACACTAAAAACATGAACGGGATTCAATCCCGTTCTTTAAAAAACAAAATTTTACAATTTTAACCCTACGAAAGCAAGTCTAATTTTTCTAGGTTCTAAATGTTAAAAGAAAATTTTCTAAAAGATAGAATTATATGAAAAACTCAAAGAGGAAGTCACTAGATTAAATAAATTTGAAAAGAGCACACAATGTCTAAATGAAATGTTAAGTAATCAAAAACCCTCCGGTGAAAAATTGGGTTTAGGATTTAATTCATTTGAAGCATCATCTAGTGGAACTAAAGAAATAAAATCCGTGATAGCTCAGAAAAAGGCGTCTTCTGATGGAGGTCCCATAAATATGGGCGCCCCCCAAAGTGTTCAGGCGGCCCCCAAAACAATTATGGGACCGCCACGAGTTGGTACACCTAGATATGAGAAAAATGTGTCTTTTTAAAAATCTATTTTGGGTCCTAGACCAAAACACATAATAGTAAACAATGTAAGAGTTCCCGTTGCTAGTGATAATGAAGTTAAGCAATTCTATAAGCCATTATCAAAACCCGGAGTTGGATTTTCAAAACCAAATTTTAGATCAAAAACTCCACCACCTAGAAGAGTCATAAATAATTATCATCGTCCTAAAACACCGCAACCAAAAAGAAACATTGGTCGACAAAATCAACCTCGTGGTTTTCCTGTAACTTGGAACAACTTCCCACGTCAAAGTTACATGCCATGGGAAATGTGTCTTCCATTTCCACATCCCAACCAATTGCATCAAATGCAAGGGATGTTTAGCACTAACAACTTTGGACCCATGAGATATTGGGGACCAAATGTTTGAGGTGTTGCCTTATATAAATAGATATGCCTTGGAGTCGACTTGGAACCCGATGAGTGGATAAAGGATAGCGGATGCTCCAAACACATGACGGGTAACCGAAAGCTCTTCTCAAGCTACAAGGCATACAACGGAGGTAATGTTATTTTTGGTAGCAATCTTCGCGGTAACATCATTGGCAAAGGTACGATTTCAAATGACTCTCTCAAAATAGATAATGTAGAGCATGTAGATAACTTAAGATTTAACTTGTTAAGTATAGGACAAATATGTGATAATAAGTGTAGAGTAACTTTCTCTGAACATGATAGTGAAATCACTAAGGATGGTAAGGTCATAGGTAGAGGTATTAGGAAGAAAGGCTTATATGTGATGAAATTAGGAAATAAGCCTAAAGACACGATTGATGAAAATTCCACCTTGTGGCATAGGAGATTAGGACACGTAAATATGCGTCTCATTCAATCGTTGGCCTCTAAGGAATTAGTTAGAAACCTTCACTAAAGCTTAAGTTTGATCAAACATTTTTGTGATGCATTCAAAATGGGAAAACAAGCCGAAGCATGGGCAAGTCACAAACTAAATGTAGTCTCAAACACTAGATGCATTAAACTTCTCTTCTCCATATGGATCTCTTCAGTCCATCCGCCATACGGAGTTACGGAGGAAACCCGTTACAACAAAACCCTAAGTCATAGTAAATGCCTACTCTAGGATACTTGGATAAGATCTTATTAGGATAAAACCGAAGCTTCGATCAATTTCGAAATATTGTAGTAGGTAAAAAACTAGTGGATGGTTAGGGGGAACTGAATTTTTAATAAATACAAGTAAAAATTAATAGCCAAACCAATTAGTTGTTCAATAGTGTCAATAAGAACCGACCACGATAGAGAATTTGATAATGAAGTGCAATTTGGAGAGTTTTGTAATACCACGGTATTACACATAACTTTAACTACTCGGCTCTATCGCACACCTCATCAAATGGCGTGGTCGAACGGAAAAATGGACACTCAAGAGATGAGTAAGGACTATATTGAATGAGCAATCATTACATAAACATTTGGTGTAGACGTCCGTAGATACGCAACATACATTCTCAACCGATTCTCATTAGAGTCATTCTAGAAAAAACACCTTATGACTCTTTAAAGGAAGAAAAACCTAAGTAAATATTTTAGAGAGTTTGGAGAGACAAGTGCTCATTTGAACACAAAAGACTACTAACCAAGTTGACCCAAAGTAATACGAATGTGTCTTTTTAGTTATTCTCAAAATAGTAAAGCCTACCAACATCTTAAACAAACACGTCTAGGAAATCGAAGAATCACTTAAACGTGACATTCGAAAAACTCCTCCACCCTCTAAGACATCACCCTTGGTGGATGATGACTTAGATAAAGAAGAAGCAATTAAGTCACCGAAAAGAAAAACCTAGAAAATGACATTGTGGATGAAACTTTAGAGATTGATGAAATAGTCAACATTAAGGAATCTAGGAACCACCCATTAGAAAATGTCATAGGAAACCTTAACCAAAGAACCCTTAGGTCACAAGCCCAAAACCAAAGTAACATTCTTTTGTTTTATATCAACTATAGAACCTAAGAATGTGAAAAGAAGCATTAGGATATGAAAGATTGGATAGATCGCCATGCAAGAAGAATTAAAATTATTCGTTAGCTAAAGACGTTATGGATTAGTTCCTCAAACCAAGGAATATGAAAAATCATAGGAACTAAGTGGTATTTAGAAAATAAAGTTTAGACGAGAACGGATATTGTTTCTCGAGAATAAGCTAGGTTAGTTCTCAAGGCTACAACCAACAAGAGGCATCATTATGATAAAACTTATGCCCCGGTTTGCTAGACTTGAGTTCCATTAGAAATATAATAAGCTATATGCTTGTGCCTTATACATTAAACTATTCCTAAATGGATGTAAAAAGTGCATTCCTGAACGGTTTTATCAATGAAAGGAGGTATACTGGCAACACCCCCCAGATTAATGATTTCAAAAAAACCAGAGTCAATTTTATAAAATTAAAGAAAGCTTTATATGGTCTTAAACAAACACCCAAAGTTTGGTATGATAGATTTAAAAGCTTACCTTATTAAACAGAATATAAAACAGGAATGGTAGATAACACTCTATTACTAAAAAGAAAAGTTAAATCTCATCATTGTTCAAATATAATCGATGACATTATATTCGGTTTGACTGCAAGTAACATGTGTGAAGAATTTGCCAAAATCATGCATGACGAGTTCGAGATGAGCAGGATCTGGGTAACTAACTTCGTCTTGATAACAAATAAAATAAATGGAAGATGGTATTTTCTTTAATCAATCTAAGTATATTAAAGAAATGTTTAAGAAATTTGGTCTAGAAAATTATAAACCAATGAAAACCCCCATGTCATCCAACTAAACTACACGAAAGATGAAGAGTGTATCGGTAAATAGTCAACCAAGAAATCGAGGCATGATAGGTAGTTTATTACACCTAACGGCAAATAATCATGTTTATGTCCCGCCTTTGTGCCCTCTTCCAGAGCTCCCAAAACTCTCACCTTGAAGCGGTTTACGCGTATCTTTCCGATTTCCGATACATTAAAGGCACTACGCACTTAGGATTATGGTATCCTAAAGGGACCAGCATAGAAACCGTAGTATATGCCGCCTCTGATCATGCGGGAGATTATGTGGACCAAAAGAGCACTAGCGGCATTTGTACATTCGTGGGATGTTGTTTAACATCTTGGTTCTCGAAGCAACAAATCGCTCTTGCTATATTCGCTACCAAATCCGAATACGTAAGCGCCGAAAAGGCATGTCAACAAGCACTATGGATGAAACAAGCTCTCATCGACTATGACGTATGACTCGACGACGTTCCCATCATGTGCGACAACAAAGGCGCGATTGACCTTAGCAAAAACCCAGTGCAACATTCTCGTACCAAACACATCAAAATACGTCACCACTTTCTTCGTGATAATGTCTAGAAAGGACATATCTCAATTGAAAAAGTGCCGTCCGTCGACAACATTGCCGACATTCTTACTAAACCCCTTAAACGTGAATCGTTTAACTATCTACGTCTTGGTTTAGGAATGATGGAACACATTCCATAAATCATCTTAGTTCGCTTCTCTTTCTTCTGTCTCAATTCTAGTCCGTGTTCCATTCCATGTCGTGACAACTTAAATACTTCATCCGAAGTACTTTAAGCATATTTAATTCGCGAAATGCAAATTAAAATGTCACTCCTCTTTGTAAAATTTTCGTCAAAAACCAAGTCCAAAAACCCTTGGCTGAGGGCGGCCCCCATATAGGCGCCCCCCTAATATATTTGGGACCGCCGGTAAATATGGGACCGCCACCAGCAAATCACAAAACAGGACACTTAAACAAAAAAATTTCAAAACAGAAAAACAAACACCCCCTTACCTGCTGCCATTAACGAACACGACTCAAAACCCACCAAAACTCAAAATCAACCATCTAAACATCAATTGAAGATCAAATCAACACTAATAATCAATCCTAATATCACAAAGATCATCAATTGTAAGTCATTTCATCTATTTTCTTTCAATTTGAGTCTAGGGTTCATGATGAACACCAAAAATTAAAATTGGGGATTTTTTTTTCGTTTTGTGCAATTAAGAGTACTAGGATACAATGTATAACTAATATGCTTCCCGTAGATATAGGATTTGCATACATTAGTGAACTTGTTGAAAAAATGATTTCGAACCAACCCAATTTTATTTTCAATTTCCACTCACGTTAGGAACATCATAAATTGTTGTTATGCATTGTCAATACAACCTAAAAACATTTTCAAATACATGCATAATGACCTCATGAACAAATTTCGAGATACATAATTCATATGTATTTTTTGACTTGTTTGGTTGAGCAAAATCAAACTAAGGAGCGTTTGGATTAACTCTTAGGATGTTATACTTAGGTCGAGTTAATCGTTACTCCACATTTGTTGCATATAGGCACACACTAGGCAAGAACTCAATGAATTAATACAGTCATATACATTAAAATTGATCTTGGTTCTTTTTTCAGGGTGCAAATGCTCGAATCTTCTGAAGATTACAAAAACACAAGACACTACATTCCTCAAATTTCACATGAATTTCATTCTCCAATAAAAGAAAAACTAAGAAACCTTGAAGAACGTTACATTCACGAGGGTCGGGTGGTTTTTGATAACTTTACGGATCTTAGATATGTTCGGTCTTTGTTTCATTTTGTCGAGTTTGAGTGTCTTCTTGAAATCAATGAACAAGTTTGTCCTCGTTTTATTCTTGAGTTTTACAGTCATTATCGTTTGAATTATTCTGACGAAGGTCAAATGTTTGTTGAATTTATCATTCAAAACCAATACTTCTCTCTTTGTCTTGAAGACTTTGCTCAAATCCTCAGAATCCTTTGTGAGGGTGCATGTGTCTTTAGTGACCGATGGTCATTTGATGAGTTGGTATATGGTGCCCCTTCGGAATGCCCATATCAAACCAACCTTCTTTCTCCTGATGATATCATCTCGTATGTTTGAGAAGATAGAGAAGGTCAAGTCACTCGCATTCGTCATCAAGAAGAAATTGAGGTTCAAAATTATCAAATTCTCACTCGTGAAATTGTGTCAACTTTGAAACCTTTGGAAGAAATAATTCAGGAAAATGTTTTCTGTTTGGGGGGTAATCAAGGATTACTGTTCCCCGCTGTCTTTGTTATATGCTTTATTCGTTGCAAAACTCCAAAAAATTCAATATTGCCTACTTTATGGCAACATGAATAGAGTGGTTCCAAGCAAGCTAGGTTGATTCATACCTTTGTATGCTATTAAACCCACGCTTGTTTGATTTCATCATTAGTGAATATCCCGAGTTGAAGAACGAGTCCTATGTCTTGTACGATCGTGTCATGACTCCTCTTGCCGCTCAACTAGAGCGAAAACCAAGAAGGGATCGTGGCACGAGAAGAGGTCGTCAATCCACTTCTTCATCTTCCGCCTTCGATCAACCATCCTCATCTCATCTCAACGATGATGATGACGATGGGAATGAAAAAGGGACCTCGATGTAAGCACTCCTTCCCACTATTCGTTATGTTCAATTCCATAACCAATCAGCTTCTCAAGGTCTTCAAAATCCACCTAACATTGAACCTCACCTTGAACCATTTTACACCCGTCAAAGCGAAATCATCAATCGTCAAGTGTAATTAAGAGATGAGCATCGTGGTAGAGTAAGGTCAATCGGCAAAAGTCCTAGAAAGTTGTAGAGAAACATGAGGAAGTGAGCAATGAGAGAAATTGCTTTATGACATTATTATCTATATTATTTACTAACCTATTATGATTAGGTGTTTGAACTTATGCTACTTATTAGTAATTTAGTACGTAGTATGGGCAACTTAGCTTGCCATGGATGATCTATTCAATTTTATCATCATAAACCAATGCTTGCATGCACATTATACATTTTAGTTATAATTAAATATTATGCATGCTTATGGAACTTGTCAACTTGCCCATATATATGTAGCATTCTTCGATTGAACTTAGATTGCTTAGTCTATTTGATTGATTATTTATGTTTAGTGTTCATGATGAAATGGAATTGACTGCAAAAATAAGAGAAAGTTTTATAGGTTTTCAGGAAAAACTGGAAAATTTTTTGTCTCTAGAAAATGGCCCCCTTAAATACTGGGCGGCCCCCCAATATATTTGGGACCGCCAGATATTTAAGGGACCGCCATCAGGGGTCAGATTTCTACTCTTGACCACCTGATTTTCTGTGCAGATTGACACTTCCCATCTAGCCTAGGGGGGCATGATTTTTGCTTTTTGATAAAAATTTTTGGAATCTAAAGCTTCAAACCCCATGCCTTACCTCTTGAATCTACCTCTTCCACCTTAAATCATGAACTCTTCTTATTCTTCTTATCATCTTCATCTTCCTCAACCAAAATCTACCATGAATTCCACAAAATACTGGGAAAATTTGTTCTCTCTAGAAAATGGCCCCTGAATTCATCAGACGGCCCCCTTATCAATCAGGGACCGCCTAACAATAAGGGACCGCCAACAGGAGGGAACATAAATTTCAAATTTCTATCTTTTTCTGTATCTTTGACCACCCTAGTCCTAGACTCTTGCTGGAACTTCCCTCTTTGAACACACAATTTCTTGAATCTTCATCTCTACCACCATGCTTTGCCATTTATTTTTATTATTTAAATCATCAATCTTCTTCATTATCATCATCCTCTTCACACTTGCTTCTTATCCCACCTAAAATGTCCTCCTCAAATCATCACTCAAACCTTTCTAGAAAACCAAAAATGTCGGTTCGTCAAGTGTGGAAACGTAAGATACCTCCACAAATTTCTACTCAAAATCATAGTGAAAACAAATTGCATGAACTCCTACACCTTTCAAATCTTCTTGATATCAATATTCAACATGAAATTGAGTTAACCAATCGGTCACCTTACTCCTCACCATTAACTCATCCTCTTTTTCTAGACCAAGTAAACTTTCATTCGGACTTTTGTCACTGTTGTTTAGAAGCTCGTAAACTCTTTAATGTTTTGAAAGATGACCTCAACCGAATCAAATCTCTCATAATTGGGCCCTCAACCCTTTTCCCCTCATCCATCACTACAAACTCTCCTTAAAATATCTACTAAATAATCTACTAGCTTCCTTTCATTAGATGCCTTAAAAATATTATGTTATGATTATCTGTTGTATCTTCATATATTGTCTTACATGGCTATGTATTATCTTTTTAGAATTTGAATGAACTTTATTTATGAAGTGTGGATTAAAATGTTGAGATATTTGTCATGCTATGTTGGTTTGCTGTAGCAAACAAACTATCGTAAGATCGATCCCTTGGTGCCCCGAACAAGGGGGAGCATACATCAAGGGGGAGTCTTTAATCGTCGACTTCTTTCTCTCTACTACAACTCGACGATCAACCTTTTTGGATTCGACAAAAAGGGGGAGAAATAGAATTTAACTCATTAATAATTTATAAACTTCCAATTTTATACTAAATGAGTTTATGTTTTATCATCATCAAAAAGGGAAAGATTGTTAATACAAATAATGTGTTAGATATTAGAAAAAGACTCGGTCACCCCGTGTATTTTACTGTTTATTATAGCTCGTAGTTTAATAGTTAATAATACGTTTTTCGGTTTTAAGTCGGGTACTAATACCCGGTATATTGTAAGTACTATATATAGTCTCTTCCAACTTTAGAAGAGACAAGTTAGTCAAATATTCATTTACAAAGAAACACTTTCTCTCACTAGACTATTCTCTCTCTAGTGTTTCTCTCTCTAGAAACTAACCAGATTCAAGAATCGACCCCGTGTTATGATATAAGATATACCACAATTGGTATCAGAGCTTATGGGATGATT
>BQNB010201883.1:0-10878 GCA_026074375.1 Tanacetum coccineum
TTGGTGTTCTTTTACCAACTTGGTTAAAATTTTTATTTCTTATATTAATGAATTCACAAGAAAAATCAAAAAATCCGGAAGAGAAAATATTTTTGTATTTTTCTTATTTATTAATCTTCTACTTATACTAAAAAGAAAAGAAAAATATTTTTTACTTTTTATATTTTTAATTTTTTTGTATTTTTGATTTTTCTCAAAAGCATAACTTTCGAAGATGAAAGGTTCTCCAAATCACGATCGACAAACTGCAAACGAAGGAATCTTAATCACAAATCCCCGGCAACTGCGCCAAAAATTGATTGGTGGTCAATTATATACGTAATAATATCCAAAGTATAGAATATTCCAAAACTACCCTTGAGGACAAAGGTAGTAGGAAAAATCTTACAAAAATACTACACGTTTTAACCGGTAAGTGATTACCGGGTCGTTTTCCCAAAGATTTATGAAATTAAGACCACGTTTGTTATTTGGACAATGACTTGAATTGGTTCGATGATGATTTGTTTTCTAATATCCTACTAGTGAGCAAATAAAGGTACAATTTAACTTAACTACAAGAAATCAATACGGGAAAGTAAATTTTAACTAAAAATGCAAATCTGAAATCCTAACGTGACCTAAAACCCTAAATTAACAAAATTAAGTCCTAAAATAATATTTTTGGTTTTTATAAGTCTAAATTAACTAAAAAGCTTTAGGACAAAGAAAACTAGAACAAAAACGAGAGAGTTTTAAGCTTAAAAACACTAAAATTATGAACGGGATTCAATCCCGTTCTTTAAAAATCAAAATTTTGCAATTTAAACCCTACGAAAGCAAATCTAATTTTCCTAGGTTCTAAATATAATTACGAAAAATAGCTTGAACTGTGAGGAATCTAGGAAAAATAAGCTCGTGAAAACAGCTTATCGAATAAGCTGATAAGCTGTGAAATAAGCCAAAACAGCTTATTATACAAAAGAGCTCAAAATGTGTATAAATGTTAACTAAAGGAAAACTCTAACGGATGAGCTATTGTAGCACAATGGTTGTGTGTGTTGGGTTAAAACGCTTGGTTGATGGTGGTAGAGGTCCCGGGTTCGAGCCTTGCTCACCCGGGACTTCCCACTATCCCAAGTGTTTTTGCAAATTCCATTTTTTTATAACTTTTTAAAACACTTAAAAATAAGCACATAAATAAGCACTAAAAGGGAACATTTTGCTTAAAAGCTTAAAACTAAAAAGAGCTAAATTGTTTTTAATTTTTAGCATAATTTTGCAACTATCAAGAAAAATAAGCAACAACAGATAATAAGCTATATCTAATAAGCATAAGAGAACAAAAATAAGCAAAGAAAATAAGCTACAATAAGCTAAAAATGACAGAAACCTTAAAAAGCTACAACACTTAAAATTTCTTTAAAGCTAACTGCAAATAAGCTCAAAGAATGAAATAAGCTAACTCTAGGACTAATTAAGCTATTTATAAGCTAAGCCTAACCTAATAAGCTAATCTAAGCTAGAATTAAGCACAGAACACAAGCCATAAGCTGAATTATCAAATTAAGCAATTTGGTGCACCACAGATTTCAAAACAGACAAAATGCTAATTTTAAGCTCACAGATTGATCCTTATGAAAATCTAGTTTATACCAGCTTAAAGATTGGCCTATAAGCTACTTAAAACTTCTTTTAAAAAACATTTTGAAATTCAAATGGACAATGAAAAAGCTACTTGAAAAAGGCAATGCAGGCAGAAAACTATATTTTTGTTTTTTTTACTTTTTATGAAAATGACAAATAACAAACTTGCAGATTAAAAACAGATAATCTAAAAAACTAATTAAGCTAAAATAAGCCCTAATCTAGATAGATTGACCTAAATTCTACTTGTGCTCCCAATTACAAATCCTAATTCCTACTTTAACTGTCTGAAAATTAAGCTTAAAAATGGCCTTAAATCCTTTCATCCTATCTGGTGCAATTGACACTTCTTAAAACCAAATCACAACACCATACATTGCAGACTTAATACTTCATTTTAACACCAAAATTTGAGCAAATAAGGCAATTAAATCAGCTAGAATATATTTGAGCTAAGAGACTTGTGGATTTGAGCTATTTACCACAGATTCATACAACTTACATACTAACTTGATTAAACCTATTTTAAGCCTACAAAAGCCTTAATTCCTAACTTCATAAACCTCAAAATGAAATCCAAAATCAATTTAAAAGGTCAAATTGCCTTTGACAGCACTAACTCAAGTTAGTGCTGTCTTGTGCCAAACACCCCTTTAAAATGATTAAACTCATTTTTAGCTTATGAATTTGAGAATTAAGGTACAAATTGCAAATACCAGACAATGATAAGCTATAAACAGACCTAATGAACAACTTTCAATAAACAAAAGCCAGAATAATAAGCTACTCAACTATGTTATTATTTTTGGTTTTTCACTGATTTTATGACAGATTTTAAGAAACTAAGATCTATACTATCTAATTAACTGAATAAGCATGAAACAAGTATAATAAGCACTACTAAGCAAATTTAAACAGAAATAAGCAAGTATTAAGCTAATTTAAGCAGAATTTAAACTAGAGAGCAGTATTAAGCTATAAAAGAGAGAAATATGAACTCACAAGATGCCTTTGCACAAACAAGGCTTATAAATGCTCTTTTGAGCTATCAACAAGCTCCAGCTTATCCTAGGATAAGCTGGTGTGGTCTTGGAAGCCCTTCCATTACTGGCTTCCCTTCCATATTAAAAGCTGAGGTATATTTGAGAGTGGATTTTAAGTAGTATAAGCTCAGTAAAGCTTTGATGGCTTTACTGAGTAAACAACTAGCTTATGAGTAGATTTAAGAGCTTATTGAGCTTAAGTGAACAAAAGAGAGCTTATTTAAACATTTTGCATAAAAGTAAATAAAAGACAATTGAATTATGAGTAAACTTAACTTTTATTAATAGAAAAACTGATTACAACTTGAAAATGAGATTACAATTACTGAAAACATTAAATTGAAAATTATATTTGCTAAATTTAAAAGCTACACTAAGCTGCTAAAAACTAACTACTCCTAGATACATCTGTGAGTGAGGGTGCCCCTTTATTTATAGGCTTGAGTAGAAGCTTCCAGGTCTCAAACGCTCCTCTTGATCTTTTAATCTCATGCGTCCATTTTGCAATCTCATACATGTCTCTTAAACGGTACTAACTATTTTCTATTAACGGTACTAACTAACTGATCAGTACTTAACATTTTGTACCGTCAGTACTAATTATAACTATCGATACTAACTATTATCACTAACGGTACTAAGTCAGGAATGAATAATTCCCAACATATACAATCCCGTGTGTCATTCTTTTGTCAGTGCTGACCAATAAGAGCTCTTGAGGTGACGTTTCTTTGCTGAGATGGCGCATAGCACTTGGAATCTTTGTTCCATGCTGTCAATTGAGCTTGGGAGATATTTTATCTTTTGATTTTTACACAGAGTGAAATTGGGGGAGAAGATAAACAATAACTTGTTTTCCCGCCCCTCAATTTCTTATTTCATTTGTGTTTGACCCGGTTTATATCATGGTTGACTTGGGCTCGTTTAAAGAATTGGGCCAAGGGTTTGTTTTGGGCTTGGATTATAAAGGGTATTGTTATAAAGGTTAATGACCGTTAGTCCCTTTATAACAAAGGACTAACGGTGTTAGGGTTTTTGGACTTTTGATGAAAATGAGTTAACAATAAGGGCATTTTGGGTATTTTGAGGATTTTGGCATTTTGTAGGTTTGACCATTGTTGACCAAGGGTTGACTTTTGATAACCTTTTGTTAGAAACTTCTGGCTCTTATGAACTCTTTCCATTCCCGTGTCTGTGTTTGTCTGGTTTTGGCCGTTTTCTTATGATATTTGCATTATTCGTACCTACATATTCACAAACAACAAAATACATAGATACAAGTATATTTTTGCACATCTTGATCATTTAAGGTCATTTTTGATATAGAAAAGATATGTGATTTCTCACATATCAAAATTCCCCAAACTAAGTGATTGTCGTGTCTTCACGCAATGTTATATGCTCTAAAACCAAATACTCCAAAACCTCCCTAAACTAATCCTTTGAAAAGTAGCAAAGTCTTTTGTGGGGAAAGTTAAGAAATCACAAGTTTTACAACACCTTATTTTCCCATTTTTCAAAACTTTTTCCATTTTTTTTTCTTTTTTTTAGCAACTACCTAGAATATTCTGACTTTCGTTATTTCCATAACTGTTAGGGATCATAAAACAAGATGCATTTCTATCCGAGAATGCCCCAAAAAGGAAAAATTCATCGTCCCCGACTTTTTACTTGCTCCAAACCAAACTTAAAATGAAATCACCGCTAAATATCAGTTAAAATGCTAACACTACTCATATTTGAAACTTGTGAACTTTTCACTCCCGACAATTATTATATCTTAGGTGAATGTGCTATTTTGAATTTCAACCATGGATCAACGTTTTGCAAAATTCTATGTTTCACGTTCCACCCGAGAATAATGAGTTTGAAGGCGAGATCATCCCATGTAGCGACTTTCGTCTCGGCACATCCCAACCTTGCGGCTAAGTGACCAGGCTTTTGACACCCCACAGAGACTAGTATCGGGACTCACAGACCTTAGGTTTCAAAAACTCTCAGGTTTCCCGTATATACATAGCTTATTTAAAAACTTAAAATGAAATAGTCAAAGTTCAAAAGCATATTTAAATTTAACAAAAAGAGATCTATTTATTAATTCACACTTAATATTAAACATAACATTGATGCAATTGTAACCCTCGACCTTTTAGAAGGCTGCAACATCGGTTGTGAGCCGGCAAGATGCAGCAAACTTTTATCAGTCTCGGATTTTTATTCTTACTATGTGCTTTCTTTAGAAGACTACCACATCGGTTGTGAGCCGGCAAGAGGTAGTAAACTTTTATCAGCCCACAGTTTATATTTATTATTATATTTATTAATTTTTTTTATTTTTTTTATTTTTTTATTTTTATTATTATTTTTTTATATAAAAGACTTCTTTTTGAAAAATTCAAGTATAAATTTGAACTAAGACTAAAATTTTTGTTATACATTACATAAAAATTGTTGATTTAAGTTTAATCTCTAAAGACAACACGTATGATTAATCCGGTTAAGAGCTTATGGGAGAAAAAGCCACAAATTACATACATGAGCTCATAAGATTTCCAACTAATCCTTGCTTAGCATCCCACTCATACTTAATTCTATCAATTTTCGTTCTTTGCGAATTTCCTCAAACGCTTAGCCTTTAAAGTTAAGGAACAAGCTAGAGCTCAACACGCTCGATCGGGTCAAAATTTATTCTTATTCTAACCAGTAGGAAAGACAAAATTGTGATAAAACAAAAAAAATTTAATTTTAAAATTTTGGCAGGAAAAACGGGGTACGTGAGAACAACGGGCAAATGTAGGTAAGATCATATCGAAGATATACTACCCCATACTAAAACTAAACATTGTCCTCAATGTTTCCTAGCCTAAGGCTCAAAATCCCATATTGAAACTCAAAAAGTCGAATGCATAATCCAAGCATGAAGAGAGTATCACAAAAATCTCAAGCCGTTAATCAAATATGGTAAAAGATAAATGTTAGTCAATAATAATCTTAAGATATCGGATTTCCCTAAACTAATGGCAAGCAAAGGCTAGGAAGCTCGAGTGGACCGAGATAAAACACCGAACACGAGAGTCTTCAGAAAATTTTAGGTCAATCCTAAAAAAAAATCACAAGCACAAACAACGAGAATCGGAAGAGTACAAGCCTCCTCACATTACAATAGAAATAAGAAAGAAGATAGAAGGATAAGCATGGGGTGCCTCCCACGAAGCGCTTTGTTTTTGGTAACCGAGTCACATAGCTTGACTCAATCCCCGAATTTATTCGTCCTTGGGGATAAAACAAGTGGAAGAACAAATTTCCATGAAACATTTAACTACTACCGGCTCTTGAGAAGAAAAATGAAAAGCGAAGATGCCGGGGTTAAAAATGGTGTCCTCATTCTCGGTGGAGGAAAGTAAAGGAGAAACCTCAGGGTAAGTGAGATACGGGAGAAAAGTCTGAATGACAAATGTGAAGGAATCGTCAACTTCAACATTAATCTCACCTTCCCCTGAGTCAAAACATTCATCTTCATTAAGCTCATCAACATTGTTTATCACGGGCACATCGGGTTTTATGTCGAAGGTTAAACGCTCATATTCGGGAATAGGATCATCTTTAAGCAAGTTGTCAATAACATCCTCTTCCGAGTCAAAATCACTTTCAATACCCGGTGGTATCGAATCATCTGGTCCGGAACAAATATCGATCTCTTCCTTATTAGAGTCACTATCCTCGACGAGGGTAGTAGATGAGTGAAGAGACTTGATGATTGTATGAAAATTTTCCGGCGAACGGGAAGATGAATTTCCGTATAGTAACGACATTCGACTGATATAATCCTTGTGCTTTCTAACAATTCTTGGAGGAATCATGATGACTCCAACAGCGAACTCATGGTGAAGAGGATCACTCTTGGGAGAAAAAGTTATCAAAGTATCATGGTCTGATTCATTCTTAATGTGTTGTGGTTCATGATCGAAAAATACATCGGAAGAAAGATTATGGGTGTTATCATCACTAAGCAAACTCTCAAGATATAATATGTCTTCCTCTGAGTCATAATAACCTTCCTCAATATACATAGGAACTTCGATAGCTAGAAAAGCATCGATCTCATCATTGTCGCCTCCTGGGTCAAAACACTCAACTTTATCAATTAGAGCATCGTACAAAATTCTTTTCCAATCATTCGTTTTACATTCCAAATCAAATAAATCATCATTCTCTTCGAAAGGTGGATTATCGATGAATCCTTCGAGAATGGAAGCAACGCTTTTCATAGGAGTAGACGGATCATGGTAAAGTAGAATCTCAATGTCGTCTCCTGGAGCGAGTCACTCATCCTTATTAGAATCAGAAAGAGGTGTGACTAGGAAAGTCGACTCATCAAGGTTAGAATCATAAGAATCCTTGCACTCGATGTCCTCTAACACTTCATCAAAAAGAGGGTTTATGTCACTAGAGTTGAAATTGACATCAAATTTGAAAAGAGGGTTAAAGAAAGTCATGGAATCATCACGTGGAACGTTGATGGAAGAGAAATTATCACACGTAGGTAAAATGTTCTTACTATCACTCCTGGATGTATCCTCAGATTCTCTTGGGATTGGGACAATTTCCTCAGCATTAAAAGTACTAAGATGCTCGTCCCCCATTATGAGAAACTCCTTGGGCTCAATAGACGGTAAGGTGGATGTGATTTCAAAAACCAAAGAAACTTGAGGTGTTTTGTTTGAATGAAAAATGCTCTTCTTGCAAATAACTTTAAAATTCTTCAAACAAGGTGTGATACGAGTTTGGCGTTTAGCTGTCGGTTCTGCGAGATTCTTCACTTCCTGCTTTTCTTTTTCATAGTTGTTATCTTTTGGTGGAGTTAAGCAAACTAGAGCGGGTTCGCCGGTAAACCTTTTAAAACTATCCTTACATGAGTTATTAACCATTTTAATTGACTCGTTTACATGCCTTTGAGGATGTTTTGACGTGCCATCAATATGTGATTGTATAGTTTATACACGTAAAATATAATATAAAATAATATAATCCCGAGAGTAATTAAGAAAGATACCAAGTTACCCTTGATAAAATTCACTCTCAAAAATATATATAATATAATATAGAATACGTATAATAAACCGGGCAAGTATGATCACCCGGGTCGTTTCCCCAATGACTCGTGCAATGGAAACCTCGTTTAAGTTTGGATCCTGATTTGAATAAGAAAAGATATATTTTTGTATTATTATTCTACTAAAATTAAAGGCACAATTAAACAACTAAATAACAAATTAAACTAATTACGAAAATAAAATGCGACATTTAAGAAAACAAATGCAATTTAAAACTTAAAAATGTAAACTAGATTCCTAAACCTAAATTAATGCTAAAGAAAATTTTAGGAAAAAGAAAAATATTTTTTAAAGGCTTTTTGGATTTTTTATGAATTTAAAACTATTTAATCTAAATTAAATTCTAAAAATAGAAATTAAATTGATAAAAATTAAGAAAAATACTTTTTAAGCTAACTTAATCCTAAATTACTTAAAAAGATGAGAAAAACATTTTTATTACTTATTATTCTATTTAAAAAATTAAAAAAACTTAAGGTTTGAAAATTAAATGTTTTAAAACTTAAATTTGAAAATTAATTTTTAAAAAATATAAAACTTAAACTAAAAATTCTAAAAAACTACTTTCTATAAGCAGAAAAAGTGCAGAAATTTGATTTTATAAAAAGCCCTAATTTTATACTATTTATAAAAAACTAATTTAACTAATTAAAATAAAAACCTAATTTTATTATTTAAAAAAAACTATTTTTTATAAAACTTAACTAAATAACCAAAACACATGGGTTGAAAATGACAAAAAGTAAAGACAAGGGTAGGCGGGCAAACATTTAAATTTATAAAAAAAACACAAAGTTTACTCTATTGGCAGAAATGGTCCTTTAACCTAGGACTAACTAGAATTAATTATTAAACTAACAAAGGACAAACGATGTAATTAACTAGGGACTAACTATGTAACTAACAAGGACTAACAGTGTAAAATTTTAAACTAACAAAAACTATAAAAATGCAAATGAAGTCCCTGAAGCTCCTAACTACCAACAAACAGCATCTATATTTGATTTAAAGAGCTTTTTCACAGACTTTTTAAGATAACTTTTATAAAAATTTAACTACTAACTTATTTTAAATAAGCTGAATAAGCTGATAAGCTTCTAAAGCTTATTATTCCCCCTTTTAAACTACATAAGCTAGGCAAACTAAAACCACTTAACAGATTATTATGCTTAATCAACATAAGCAATTTTAACAGCTTATTTAACTCTAATATATCCCACAGCTTATTGATAAAACAAAAAAAAACAGAACAAGTGTAAAACTAAAATAAAGAGTACCTTAGGTTCAGCATGAACAAGAAAGCGTTAACAGCTTATTGTGAGCTTATGGCTTAATTCACATAAGCTCTAAACCATACCAACAACAATCCTAACTAACCTAAATGCTATTAGGAAAACAAAACAAGAACATAAAATTAAAAAAGAAGGTGACCTTGGTTCTTACCCCAGAACAAGGAACTTAAACAGCTGTCTTATGAGCTTGGGCTTAATCCACACAACTCAGATTCAAACAAAACACACCTAAATCGTAGTCTAATTGGTGACCCTCAACCTCTAACCCCTTGATACTTAGCTGCCATCCAATTCCACGAGTATCAATCCTTGATCGAATCAACAATAACACACAAACATATTTTTGTGACAGAAATTAATAAAGGAATAAATTATACGAAATGAAACTTTTATGTAGACTGGAATAAAATTTCTTACAATACGAAATGAGATAAAATTGAAGTTACATAAAAAAACTACTAACCACACATTGAAATTACATAAAAACTATTACTAACAACTTGAATCGAAAAATTAAACTAAAATATAAAACTGAAAAATTAAAACACTAACTATTCCCTTTGTGCTGGAATGGAATGGGTATTTATACCCGAGGCTCGAGCTAATCCCATCTTCTCGATCCTTCTCTTCGCCTCATCTCAGCCATCCATCTCTTCTCTCTCCTTATAAACCGTAGGATTAGATTGTGGGTGAACCCGGATCATTGACATGGCAAGAGTGTGTTAGATATGTGAGTGTATACTCATTCGAACGTCACCTCAACCAATGAGATTGTTTCCTTTAGCCACGCTGGAATGGGGAGAGAGGTGTTTGATAGTGATGGGTTGGTTACGGGTTGTGAGGGGATCATTAACCCCAAGGTTAATTGGTGTGTGGGTGAAGGGTTAGTAAACTAGGGTTCATGTGGATGCGGGGTGTTCTTGAGTGTTCTTGTGTGTGTGAGTTGTGTGAATCTCATTTGGGGTAAAAAGAGGCACAGTAAATGTTATTAGGGGTATAAGTATCACCGGGTTTGGTCGGGTTAGGGTTCGGGTTAGGAGCGGGTAATTGGGTTGGGTACTTGCTTCTGATTGGTGGAGAGAAGGTAAGTGGGTAGTTTGACCCATCTTTTTGACCCGCGCCTTTTTAAACTTTGAGAGAATTACACTATTGGCCCATGTGTTTTGGCTGGCACTATCTAAGCTTATAATACAACTTTGGGAATTTGCAAAGTTAGCCCTCGTGTTTATACAACAATGGAGTTGGGGGTTTGGTAGACCGTGGTTTCTTGCAATTGACTGTAGAAGGCTGAGGCATGATTTCTCTGGCTTCGGCTTTGAGATCTTTAGCTTCTTGATCACTCATCCGTTCTCGTGTTCGTTTTTGACTGATTTCTTGTGATATTTGACATATCCATACCTGCACACATAAAACTCAGATACAAGCACATTTTTGCCATTTTTGATCCGTTTTGGGTTTATTTGGGTCTTTTTAAGCATAAATAGATATGTGTATTCTACACTTATCATTTACTCAATGTTTCATTATTGTTGCTTTAGACTTATCTAAAGGAGCAAACTCTTTGCAAGCTGAAGGTTAAGATCTATTCAGTAAAACAATCCAACAAGTGGTATCAGAGCTTGTGTGGAAAATCTGAATAAGAAGAACTAAATTGTAAGATGGCAGAACAAGACATTCCTCCATCCACAATCACTGCAATGAAGATCCCTATCATCAGGAAGGGATTCGAACTTTATTTACAATCCCGTATCATTATTGAATAATATTTCTAGGGTCGTAAATATTATCGATTATGAAAGACAT
>BQNB010201886.1:0-10878 GCA_026074375.1 Tanacetum coccineum
TGATTAAAGACAAAGGCAAAGAAATCATGATTGAGCCTGAAGTTCCTCTGAAAAGAAAAGATCAAGTTGCTCTTGATGAAAATTTGGTAAGAAATCTTCAAGCTCAGTTAGAGGCTGAACTTATAGAAGAAGAAAGGCTTGCAAGGAAAAAGAAGCCAACATAGCTTTGATTGAGTCATGGGATAATACACAAGCTATGATGGTGGCAGATTTTGAGTTAGCTCAGATGCTACAAACAGAAGAACAAGGAGAGATAACTATTGAAGAAAGATCAAGACTGTTTGTAGAGCTTATGAACAAAATAAAGAAACACTTTGCAATGCTTAGAGCTGAAGAGAAAAGAAGTAAGCCACCCATTAAATCTCAAAAGATGAATCTAATGTCTACCTATCTTAAAAACATTGGTGGATATAAACATAATTAGTTGAAGAGCAAGATCTATGAAGAAATCTAGAAGTTGTTTGATAATGAAATGAGGAGAGTAAATACTTTTATTCCTATGGATTCTAAGGTAGTTAAAAGCAAAAAGGAAACAGAAGAAAGTTCTAAAGGTACAGAGGATGAGCTAGAATTTAATAAGTCAAAGAAGGCAAAAAGTAGTAAGGAGAAAGCAAAAGGCAGCAGAAAGAAGATACTAGGTAAGAAAAGAGCAGGGAAAGAGCAACACCAATGATCTTCAAAGAGACAAAGACTAGAGGATGATAAAGAGACTGATGAGCATGAAGAAGTTGAAGTAGATGATGAAGCTGAGCTGAAAACGCATCTGGTAATAGTCAAAGATGGTGATATAGAAATTGATGCTATACCACTTTCTACCAAACCACCAGTGATTGTTGAATACAAGCTTCTTAAAGAAGGAATAATGGTACATTATCAATTGATAAGAGCAGATGGAAGTTCCAAGAGATATTTTTTAATGATTAGGATGCTTCAGGATATTGACAGAGAAGACTTGGAGACTCTTTGGAAATTGGTCAAAACAAAGCATGGTGATACAAGGCCTGAAGATGAACATTAAAGAGTGTTGTGGGGTGATTTAAAAGTCATGTTTGAACCAGACATAAAGAGTAATGTATGGAGAAATCTACAAGGATATACAGTGACTATTTCGAAGTTATATGATTCATGTGGAGTGCACTTTGTAAGGTTTGGAAATGTGCACATCTTTATGTTAGTTGAAAAGAGATATCCCCTCACACCAATAACAATCACAAATATGCTAAACAAGAAACTTTAAACTGATTATTGGAATGAGGTGCTATCAACTACTCAAGCTTATGGTAAAGCAGCAAAAGGGTCAATAAAAGGTTTGAATGCATCCTCCTGATAGTGATGAAGACTTTTAACAAAGAAACTTAAAGATTCAGAAGATGAACATCAATTTTAAGGGAGGAATGTTGGGACTTAAAAGACTTCAAGGATTCTTAGAGTTACTACTGCTCAGGTACATATTGGAAATTATGCTAAGTAGTTAGTACTGGTAGTATAAAGTTACCACTGCTAGTTACTAATGTTAGTGTAATTTAGTACTGTTAGTATAAAGTTACTGCTGTTAGTTGAAGTTAAGACTGCTCAGAGTTGAAGACTGAAATATAAGCTAAGTAGTTAGTGCTGCTAGTAGTAATGTTTAAGAACTGTCGAGTACATGTTACTACTGTGAGTATATATGAGATACTGCTGTAGTTCTGAATCTTATTACTGCTTATGTTTATTAGTACTGCTGGTACAAAAGTTTATGCTGCTGGATTACAACTGCTAGAAGACTTACTACTGTCAAGAGGATAAAGACAGTTTAAAGAGATAAAGATTGTTTGGAGAACAAGAATACTTGTGAAGATAAGTATTGGGATATTTTTGTACAAGATATACATAATGTATTTGTTTAAGAGATTATGTTTATGTTTAGAAAAGATTATGATATCTTAGGAATGTATTGTAAGCCGACTAGGACTCATTAGTCTATAAAAGGAGGTCCTAGGGCATTAGTTGAGATATAAGTTTTGCATACAAGTTGTCAAGTCGATTTAAGGAAACAATAAAGCTTCAGGTTGTTAAACCCCTTTTATAGTTGAAAGTTACTCGTATTATTCGATCTACTTAATATTGGAGCGTTTGAGTTATATCTATGTTTATTCACGATTATTTTTTTATTCATAATACCTCTCTAGGTATTAAGTGTGTAGATTTCCGCATACACTTTAGTATATATACAAAGTTTCCACAACAAGTTATTTTGGATTTATCCAAGGTAATTTAACCTTAGAGAACCTAAGGAATCGATCAAGGATTGGGATCAACAGGAATGGCGTATTGCATGTAATGCTACGTAAATAGTTAGATGAGTTTGTGTTAAGCGGTTTTGTGAAATGTGTCATGTTGGAATTAAATAAAGTGAGTGAAATTTGGATATTTATGGTAGACTTTCTAAATATAGAAAGTGAAATGTGAAATGAAAAGTTATATTTAGAAAGTTTAGTAAGTTGCGTTTATATAAAAAGGTTTACCCAAATTAGCTTAGGTTTTTATGAAAACTTAAGGTAATATAATTAGTAAATAAATAATAAAAATAAATAAAAATATATATATAAAAGGGGTGTTCGGACGGTTTTAGAAGAAAGAAAAAAAAGGAAATAAAGTTTGATATCATTTAGGATTCTATTAGTATAAATACCAAATTAATAAAACCCTAAATCACTTTTTCTCTCCCCTTTTCCCTTTGATCGCCAAAACCATCAAGACGAAGAAAAAAAATTTTAAAATCAAGAACAAGTTGGTGAATTAGTGTTTCAAGAATCAAGGTTTAGGTATGTTTCAATTAAGCTTTTGTTTAATCTTTCTTTAAATCATGTTACAATTAATATGATGGATCATTAGGGTTTTCAAAACTTCTCTAATTAAGGATGTTTTAATCATGCTAAAACGTTTAGGGTTTAATTAGGATCATATGGGTGTAAGTGGTTAGAGTTAGATTGCTTCAATTCATGATTTAGAGTTGAGCATAATTTAGGGTTGTGTTCAACTGATGATATCTAGATGTTAGAAACGTGTTTTGATATGATTCAAGTGCCTAAATTGTATTTTAGAGAGTCTAGTTTTCAAAAAGTCTGGCCTCGAATGATTTGGAGTTCTAGAAGTTAGTTAAATATTGGTTACAAGAAAAGTTTTTAAAATAGTAAATACGGGTGAGATTTAGGTCATGTTTAGGAGGGTAAAACCCTAACTTAAAAGTGGAATTAAGGTTAGCCAATCTATAGTGGTTAAGTTCTATATGTATATAAAGAAAACGTAGAAGGGTAGCTTCTGATTTTGTGTCTAGGTATGGTAATTAGGGTCGTACATTTTAGTGTGCAATCAGATCCGAATTGAGATACTTTTGAAGTTGGATTTTATTTGGGATAGTTGCGCATGTAATGATTGGTTGGAAATCACAAGGTAGTTAGTAAACTTATAAATGAGCTTAGATGATTTTTGGTATAATTTATGAAGGTCAACAAGTAAGGGTTTTAAGAGGGTAAAGTTACACTAAAATTCTGTATTTTTGAACAAATTGTAGTTAACTAGTGTAATGTGTTAATGAAGTGGTTAAGTTTGGGCATGGTGTTTGGGTGACCCATGATGGTTAATCAAACCCTTAGACATCCATTATATGTGAGTTACATGGACTAGAGCTTTTAGCTTGGTCGCGTGTAACCGTGTTTATTTATTTGTATAGTTGCGTGATAGGAATTGGAAGCTGCGTTTTGAGCATTCAGGTGAGTTATATAGTCCCACTTTTTATTGTGTTTTAAACTTGGGATGGAAATGATGCAAGTGTTGAAATTTGTTTTAAATTGATGTGATTATATGTTAGTGTAAATGTATGGACTATTATGTGACTAATATGCGTTGTGTGCTACATGTTATGTGATATGATAATGATGTACTATTGCCTAGTCAGGAGGGTTACTTGTGGGTATCCATGGCCTGAGCTAGAGGGAAAAGGATTTGGTATGATCCAAGAGCGATTGAGGTCGTCTGCTTGGTGTTTCAGTGATTGATTGGATTGAATTGCATGTTAGCTTGTATTTTAGTTAGTATAATTGTCATGCGGAAGTATTGTTTTATAATCACAGTAATTCAGTTAATGATTTTGGAAATAGATTGAATATGTGTGTCTAAAAACCTATGTTTTTCACCAACCATTATGTTGACGTATAAGCATTATTTTCAGGTAAGTAAAGTTAGGAAAAGTGGCTAGATGGACCGTAGGCAGCTAGCGAAGTTTATTTATCTAGATTTCGTTATTTGTTTTGGATGATGAATGTTATTTGTTTGCTTTGTTAAGAAGTATGAATGTTTGCATGTTATGACATTGACGTGAACTACCTTTATTTCAATGTCAGACACCTTTTGGATTTTGTTGATGTGTTTCGGTATTTTCATGACACTGCCTGTCTATACCTTGTATTTTATGCATGTTTTAGTTTCTCTTATAGACGCCAAAGTGTTGTGATAATTCCCTTTCTTATCGCGCCTCGCGTTTCCGCCTTGGCGGGGTGTGACATCTGCGGCCGAACCTTCCAAATGTAGAAGACCCATAATGTCAGCAATATTGGCATCCTTATGGGACTCCAATTGAGAAAGTATGGGGAAGTTCATGGCACGGAGGGCACTCATCACGGAGAGATAATTAGCCTCTACGGAAGGGTCATAAGCAGCAACATCAGTAAGACCCGTTCCGGCTTTTCCATGGTCAATACTGGCCACCAACCAACCCTACATGCCCTTGTCAATAGCACGGCCTATGGCCCCTCCCAGAGCAGCAAGGTATTTTGGTGATTATAAGTACTTCATAACCATAAGTCCGAGCCCACGGTTAAGGATCCACCTTTGACCAGCTATGGTAGTCAAAAAGTGAGGATAGAACTCCTTATCTAGGTGAACAGCCATCCCTATGAGATTAAGTTAATAAATGATTTTGATTAGCAAGAATAACATAACTATAATCGAAATAAGATACATACCTTGATGTAATCTTTGATTTGAGAAATTTTGATCAGATGATTACGATATGTTTTATCAATAACGTGGATATTATTTCTAAGAGGAATAATTTTGTGAATCTGATTTCGTGAATCTTCGATTTGATAAAGAAATGAGATAAAATGGTGTATATGAAATAACCAAGAGAAAAAGATGATCGGTCTGTGGAATGATAGAGAAGAAAAAGAAAAATGAAATAAAATAAATGGAAGATGGGAATTTACAAAACGCTCCCTTAAAGAATTAATGAAGTTACAATCAAATCCCTGTAGTTTGGGGCAAAAAAGGGAGGGGAGGATGACTTGATCCAACGGTTGGGAAGTGGTTTCTATTTTATTCCACCGAGATGAGTTCTCTAATAATCCCATCCCCATATATTTCTTCCATATGAGCATATATACCAATGGACAAATTCTTACCATTCTCCATTTTCATAGATTAAAAATACATGATTTAAGATTAAAAAAAAACATGGAGGTACCAAAATGTAAATTTACAAAAACTCCAACTACCGACCTTCACACAACTTCCCCTCAATAATTGAGTGTTGGCAAATCTTGCCCAAATTGCAATTAAATGACTTTTTTTGACATTTTGTATGTATTTTAACTTTTTCTTTACTTTTTTTACGTTCTTGAAACGTTTGTTTTATATACGTTTTTCGATTGGTGTTATTCTTACGTTTCCGGCCATTTTTTTTTTACGTTTTCGTCCCGTTTTTTAATAGAACGTTTTCCCCGTCATTATTTTACGTTTTCGTCTGTTTTTTTACGTTTTCGTTTTTTTTTTATGTTTCCTCCGTTATTTTACGTTTTCGTTAGTTTTTTTAACGTTTTCGTCAGTTATTTCACGTTTTCGTCTTTTTTATACATTTCGTCCGTTTTTTTACGTTTTCGTCAGTTTTTTACGTTTTCGTCAGTTTTTTACGTGTTCGTCTAATTTTTTACATTTTCGTCCGTTTTGTTGTGTTTTCGTTTGTTTTTTTTTAAGTTTTCGGTTTTTTTTTACCTTTTCGTCTTTTTTTACGTTTTCGTTTGTTTTTTACGTTTTCGTCCATTTTTTTACATTTTCGTCCGTTTTTTAACGTTTTCGTCAGTTATTTTACGTTTTCGTCTGTTTTTTTACATTTTCGTTCGTTTTTTTACGTTTTCGTCAGTTATTAAACGTTTTCGTCTGTTTTTTTACGTATCATCCGTTATTTTACGTCTTCGTCAGTTTTTTTACGTTTTCGTCCATTTTTTTACGTTTTTGTCAGGTTTTTACGTTTTTGTCAGTTTTTTTACGTTTTCGTCAGTTTTTTACATTTTCATTAGTTTTTTACGTGTTCGTCTAATATTTTACATTTTCGTCCGTTTTTTTATGTTTTGGTCTGTTTTTTTACGTTTTCCTCTATTTTTTACGTTTTCGCCTTTTTTTACGTTTTCGTTTGTTTTTTTACATTTTCGTCTATTTTTTTACGTTTTCGTTTGTTTTTTTACGGTTTCTCGTTTCCGTTTTTTTTTTTCGTTTTCATCCGTTTTAAACGTTTAGTCAGTTATTTTACGTTTGCGTCTTTTTTTCATTCATTTTTCATCTTTTTTTATTATTCCTTCGTTTATGTTCAGATTTTTTTAACGTTTTTTTGACATTATCCCTACTTTTTCCCCGCACGTGTTTTTTATATTTCCATACGTTTTAGTCCGATTTTCGCACTTTTTGCCGTTTTTCTCAGCACTTTTTCCTTATGTTTCCGCAACTTTTTCGCACGCATTTCGTCCGCATTCTCTTCATGTTTCGTAGGCTTTTCTTCGTTTTCCGTCAGCTTTCCCCCGCGTTTTCGTCAGCTTCCGCCCATTTTTCGTCACTCACAAACACACGCTTTTCGCCAGCTCTGCGGCTTTTCGCCAGCTCTCAGCGCGTTATGCCAGCTCCCCGCAGGGTTTTTCGCAAGCATCTCGCAGCGTTTTCCTAGCTATTTGCGCGTTTTCCCTCATCTTTCGCACGCTATCCCCGTTTTCGTACGCTTTCGCACCATTTCCCACTCTTTCACCCTTTCTTCCGCACAGCTTTTCGTCTACATTTCGCACATTTTCTTACGATTCGCATGTTTTCTCGTCTGTTTTTGTACGTTTTCCGTCTGTTCACTCCCGTCACGTTTTCTCACACGTTTTCCATTCGTTTTCAGCACGTTTTCTTTTGTTTTCACGCACGTTCTCGTTCTCGTCCGTCTTTTTATATGTTTTTCGTCCGTTTTGGTCCGTTTTTCTCAGACGTATCCATGCCGTTTTCATATGTTTCAGTCTGTTTTCCTTACGTTTTCGTCGTTTTTTGGTCTCATTTTTTTTTTCGCACATTTTATGTCTTTTTTCGTCGTTTTCTCGCACGTTTTTTGTCCGTTTTCTCAGATGGAGTATAAACATCTTGATCACTAGGAGGATGTATCCAAACACTTCTTCATTCTTCTAGCTGTGACTTGATAAACTTGAGAAGCTCAAATGCCATTATGCTCTTAGCTTTAGCTTCTAGCTTCTAGTTCAACATCTTTTGTAGCATTTCCTTGATGAGAGGATACCTTTTCTCTACTAGCATGTTGAAGCAAGATAAAGTACCATCCATCAGTAATATATGAACTCCACAACTTTCATATAATTTCCAGCTAATTAGAGTCTAATTCTGCTGATTACTCCAAATTTCATCCTTTACATTTGGTTCAAACATTACTTTAAGATCTCCCTAAAGCAACAAATTGTAACCTTCTAGAGTAGTGTCTTCAAACCTTTTCATCACCAATCTGTGCAAGTTTACTAAATCTTGTTTATCAAATATCATGTGTATACTGGATAATGATTTGTGATAACTAGTATTCCCATCTGCTCTGATTATCTTATAAACATGTAGATCTTCCATATCAACATTCCTTAAGTTATGAGATTCCCAATCAACTATAGGGTATTTAGCAGACAAAATCTTTGGATCCACAGTCTCTTCTTCATCTAAAACAGCTGTTAACCACATTCTTAATTCTTCCTTTTCATGCTCATAGTCTATAGCTGCTTCTTCATCACTCTTTGGTGATTCTTGTTCCTCTGCAACATCCTTTAGCTTTTGCTTTTTAGCACTTTCTTGTTCTTCTTTTCACCTGTTCTTTTTCTGGCAAGTGTTTTCTTTCTACTTCCCCCAGCTGGCTTGCTACTGCTATCAACCTCATTTTCACTGTCTTTAATAGCTTCTGCATTGGCTGATAGGTCTAACAATTCTAGAAGAGTCTTCTACATCTGTAATAGCAACTCCTTTCTCCTTAGCTTTCTGTCCCTTTATCTTTATCAATGTCTGAGCCATTGCTATAGTGACATCCTCATCATCAAAGACTGTTGTTGTTGTAGAAGGCGTCCTTGGTTCAGCAGTACTAATAGTTACACCAGCAGTACTAACCGGTGCACTAACAGTACTAACTCTAGTTGCAGCAGCATCAACTGTCTCCTCTTTAACATTTTCAATATAATTATCAAGCTCTTCAAAATCCTTATCATTGAACATTGGCTTTAACTTGTCACTTCTCCTCCCCTGTTTGGATGCATCCTCCTCATCTAAACCATCATTAGAAAAAGTCTTAACTTGTCTGTATTTCCTCCTTCTTGGGTGTGAGATGCTTGACTTCCTTTTTTCTTTCCAATTTCTTGACTCTTCTTTTTAGGTTGAGGATCTCCACAGCTTGAGCATCCTTTTTGTTCTCCAAGTCAAGCACCTGTTTTGACAGTTTTGTACACAGAGTAATCAATTCATCTAGTTTCATTCTACCCTCATCACTTCCAGGTGTGTAACCTCCTGGGAGAGGTGAATCATGAGGTGTAGATGGTACATTACCCGTTAATTCAAATGTGTGTTTCATCCTGCCCTCCCTACTTCTAGATGTGTGACCTTCTGAGAGAGGTGGTTCATTAGGCTGTGCAAGTACTCTCTCAGACCTAGTCTGACCAGGAGTACCCCCCATGGTTTCTTGGCACCTGGGACTGCCACCTGTATCCATTCCCTGAGGAATGTCAACATTAGGCATTGCCATGGTCTAAGCTAGCAACAGTAGTGATAGCCCTTTCCACACTGTCAACCCTCTCCTTATGGACAGCCTCATCTGCTCCATGGTCTAGAGGCACACTAGTCTGAGGTAACTCAATGTCCTTTTTGGTTCTCCTACATTTTTGAATCTTTCTTTTTTTTGATAAGTAGTTGGAGATGGGAGAATTTGCTCAGTGTGAACTTCATGAAAAACAATTTAAGATACTGCAGTTTGGTGTGCTTTAGTTTGGGGTGCTGCAGTTAGAGATGTTTCAATGGGAAGTGATGCAATTTGAGGTTCTGAGACATTTGGTTGTGAGGTAGAGGGTGTGGGTTGGGGTTCAGGGTGTACTGCTGAACCTTCACCCTTAGGTGCTTGGGTTTGCACCAACATAGAGGCAAAAAGTGGAGTAATGTTGCCTGAAAAATTGACACTTTTCCTTGCCATATTTGAGAAAACCTTTTTAGTATGGCATGGTGTCACACATGTATCATTAAAAGGTTCTGGTAAATCTTTAAGCTGACTATTCAAAAAGAGTTGTAAAAACCTTGGATATATTAAAAACTTCTTTGAATCTAAGTTCCTTAACATACCATTAAAAATTAATTTAAAAAAAATAAATTTTTGACTCTTTGCCAAACATATAGCTGCTGAAGCCCAATTAGTTGAAAACTCATTCCAAGCAGTTGATTTTGAACTTATGAAATGAAGGATGGTATGTATTAGGAATTTCCATTGTAGAGAGAATGAACCTTTTTGAAAAGTAAGTTTTGTTGAAAGTTGTTCATATCCCAACAATCTCAATGTAAGTTTCATGAAAAATAATTTGAGATACTACAGTTTGGTGTGCTTTAGTTTGGGGTGCTGCAGTTGGAGATATTTCAATGTGAAGTGATGCAATTTGAGGTTCTGAGACATTTTGTTATGAGGTAGAGGGTGCAGGTTGGGGTTCAGGGTGTACTGCTGAACCTTCACCCTCAGGTGCTTGGTTTTGCACCAACATAGAGGTAAGAAGTGGAGTAATGTTTCCATTGGTACATTTTGGTGACATTAAATTGGTCATGCATTCTTTATAAAATCTTTGGGATAATATTGGTACTTTTGGTGACATAAAATGGGTCGTGCATATTTTATAAACATTTTACATGGTACTGTGATGACACAGTGGATAAATATATTTGTTGAAACTTACATTCATATTTAAACTAATCTATGAACTCACCAACTTTAATGTTGACACTTTTAAGCATGTTTTTCTCAGGTGAATTAGATGCTTGGATTATTTGATGTGCATTGGAGTCTTTACATTCAAGTTTTTCATGGTGATGCAATTATGAGACAACTATTATTTTGATTTCAGAAAATCAACGAGATTGTTTTACAAACGACACATTTAGAGGTCGTTCTCTTGTATCTAGCGCTGTGTATTATGAAGTAGCACCCCATGTGGTATTCCACTGCGTTGTCATATTTTTGGGGGTGTTACAACTTCTCACTGATGATTCTGATATAACTACAGCCTTGCGATCAACAATAGCATGTATTTGCTTCACAGAGTTGATTATTTTGGAAGTAGCAGTGTTCCAAAACTGTTCAATATAAGAAGCATAGATAGTAGGACTTACAATGAGAGCATAGATGATTGAACATGTAGAGAGGAAGTCTACTATCTGATGAAACTCTGCATTCTCATCACTCTTTTCCAAACAGGCTACCATATTGTGTTGATCGACAAATTTCAAATCAACCATTTAGTGAGTGATTAATGAAAAAAAAATTATGGGTTTAAGATCGTTGATGAGAGTATGAGGGTTTGTAAAAGT
>BQNB010201892.1:0-10877 GCA_026074375.1 Tanacetum coccineum
CATTGATAGAGGTTGCGTGAGCTCGTTTACTTTAGAGATGTAAGTTACGTTGCATTATGAGATAAAGCAAAAAATTTCCCTGTAAGAAGGTGATAGATTTATAATAGATGGATATTACAGTGCATCTAATTTAATAGATGGATATTATAGTGCATCTAATTTAATAGATGGATATTTACATTGATGAAAATTGTAGGTTGTTATATAATTGATTATGTATTTTGTTTAAAGTCCTCTAAGTCCTTAAAGTCTTGTGCTTTTGAGGTCTCAAATCTCAATCTCAAATGAAATACTTAAAACACAAGTTTAATATTAAAATTACAAGATTTGAAAATAACTCTTAAATCGCAACTTAACTTAACTCGTAAAACTTGGGAAAAAAACTTTAAAACGCAAGTTTGTTTCACAAGGTTTAAATCACAAAATTTCAATTCAAATCACAAGTTTTTATTTCGCAAAAACTTATGTTAAATCGCAAAGTTATTTCACAAAATTTAAACCGCAAAATTCTTTCCTCGATCTAAACCGCAATATTAAATCGCAATAATCTATTTCACAAGTTCTTATTTCGCGAAATGTTAGGTTACACAACTTTGTGAAATCGAACGATTGTTTAGATCGTATTGATTTATTGTGTAACCCCTTTTTAAATCACAATATAGCGTAAATCACAAGTCTTTATCGAAGATGTCTTAAATCGCAAGTGGTATTCCTCAAACTCCATAAAACACAACTTTGCTAAATCGCAAATACTTCAAATTTATTTTGCAAAATTTGAAATACCTTAAAACACACGAGTCACTTTTAAATATAACTTTTAATCCGTCTTTTCATAAACCTTTTTGTCAAAACATGTTTTAAATGATAAAACCTTTGATACAAATCAAACCTTTATGATTTTAAATCAAAAAAATTTGAAATTAATTTTCTATCCTAAATCGCAAAATTAAAAAACGTGACAAAATGATTTTTAACGCGCACAAAGACACCACTAATTCATCCCATGGCTCTTGATACCAATTGTAGAGAATATACAATTACTATATCATCACACATAAAAAGAGTTATAGTTTTAGAGAGAGATAATGGGTGAAACTAGAGAGAGAAAAGAGAAAAGAGAAATGCATTAGATAGAATACGTTTCACCACCCTACATCCTTCTCATTAGTCCTCCTTTTATAGGCTAAGGGGACTTGACAAGTTCACTATAAGGAGCGATGTAGGATACAATAGATACTTACAAATTTTACTACGATACCCGACAATACATATAAATAACCTTAAGTGACCGACACTTTATAAATTCCTAACACTCTACAACCAACCGTGCACAATACTCTTGCACCTCATGAACTTATCTTTGCCATTCCTCTTACCTCACGCCATCCATATTTACATACTCTTGAAGACTTACATCCAAGACCCACTAATCCACCACCACTTCCAACATTTGAACAACTAGTTAGTCAACCACCTTCTTTGCCCGATCACATAGATGTTGAGACATCCTTACCACCATCAAACCCAAAAAAAGAAACACTGGACTAAGTGCACTCCCGGAACCTAACTTAAATCGATCATAAATCATCGAAGAACTCAATGATCTTCACAATATCTCAAACTCTATAGACATGCACCTCCAAAATGCACTAAATGTATCCACAAACCACACCACTACCACAATTACTCAAATACCTCCTCTACCACCTCTTCCATCATGTCTTCCACCTCCACAAACCTTTATGCCACTCGACCAATCTTTATGGATTAACGGGCCTCCACCACAACCTTCTCAACATGAACACATGTGTGTCTATTGCCATTTTACACAAACTCTCATTCACGAGGTGCTAGATGAAATGCGCTTCATGTTTCACCATATTCTTGAATGACTAATGACATCAAATAACGTCACTTTTATAGCATCATTTATCCCATGTATACTACCCATTTTGTATGATTATTGCATAGAATTGTTACTTAATCATTTGTATTTGAGAATTGCAGTAATTATGGAGTACGTGGTGAAGTTATGCTAAAAGGCACGCATTTTAGAGCATAAACGAAGAGTTCGAGAAAGTCTACTGATCTGACAGCAAATACGTCGTATTATTCTAGACCTATACGACGTATCCAAGACTTTAATGAACTAAAAGACCATTGCCTGACTTTGAAGAATACGTCGTATCTACATCAATTATACACCGTATATAATACTTTGGTCAATGAAGAAGAACCAACTGATTTTACCTTAATACGCCGTATTGAAGCAAGAAGATACGGCGTATCTGTGCCTACACTTCACAGATAACCACGAAGGATTGAAGAGCTATACGCCGTACCCAGGAACCTCTATACGTCGTATTCAAGGTTTATTATACACGAAGATTCTTGAAGATATCAACCGTGGTCCTTACTTTAAGAAATCCCCAAAATGCCGTATCCCACATTGCTCGATATGGCGTATCGACCACTTTCCAGACGCTATAAATAGAAGACCCTAAACTCAGTTTTACGTATGCAAGTGAATCCCTAAACCACCAAGTCAACCAAGAGACGAATAAAGGATCCTAGAAGGTCAGAAAAGAGCCTCAAGGTCATAGGAAAACTCTTGTAATCTTCGCGCAACCAATACGCGTTCGGTTAAGGTTTCTTTTCTTTAATCGTTCATATATGAAACCATGTGTATTTTTACAATGACTATCGGCTGATACCTTTAGGTATCAGCCATGTTTATGAAGATTTAATGTTTGGTTTATTTATATCGATTACTTAATTTATCGTTGATTATTGATTATATTTATCGCATGATACTCGTTTATGTGCTTTAATATGTGTTCAATTTGTATCTAAGGATATCGCCTGTAGCTTAACTAGATATCGGATAGTTCTCATAAGTATGCGACCTATCATTCAATTGGGTCTAGTCCTACATATTTAATGCGTTGCAACTTCGGTGTTGTTTGGGCGTAGGCTAAGAGTCCGAGATAGCTCTCTATATTGCAATTTATATATCTAGAATCATAGGATCATAAATATTGACCTATCTTTGCCCTTTGATTTTGAGCTTATTTGAGCCATAAAGTGACCTTGGTTTCAACGAGTACGTTCTAATCAATTGGTAAAGACTCGGACAGTGGACTACTAGTATTTAAAGAGCCGTTAAGCAGTAAGTGGGTAAAGTCTCTATGAGATAGGGTTTAAAAAGATCACCATTTCCTTAATCCCTAAGATAGATTATAATCAACAAATTCTTGCTTTATGTGGATGCGTCTAATTGTGACAGAATTAGCATGTCTAGGTCTTAGGAAGAAGTACCGCCTAAGTTTAAGAATGATATGCCCTTCGAGATAAGACAATCATTGCACTAAATAAACAAACCTGCGTTTTATCAGATTAATCATGGTTGATACTTAAATTAGTGTTTGGCCGCTCCTCTATCATTTGTTCATCTTCTTGTGTGTGTTTATTGCTTTACTTGTCATCAAAACCCTAAGTTAGATAACTAAACCTCGTGCCAGTCTCTCAGGCTGAAACCCCCCTTTTGCATTAGTTTTAGGTTTAACTTAGATAACTAAAATACTGATAGATTAGATATTAACGCTCTCGCTCTTAGTGATCGACACCCTACTTACCACGAAACTCCCATCGATTGGGTACACTGCCTGTTAAAGTGTTGTTTTTGGTTAAGTCAGCAAAATATAAATTTAAAACTTGAATCATAAATTAACAACCCTACACGACAACACATCAAGTTTTTGGCGCCATTGCCGGGGAGTAAAGTTGTTTAATTCTTATTTATTAGTGTTTTTGTGAGGTCTTGAATTCAGGATCAATAAGCAATAAAGTGTTTAATCTAGAGAGAGAAAGTAGAGAGAGAAAGAGGGAGGAGGGGGATTAGAGAAAAGATAAGAATGAGATTATAAGAAACTTGGAAGACACTTAGAAAACACACAAGATATACCTCACAAATGAGGTGGTAGAGTGGTATTTATACCCATTTACAAGAATGAGCATGGAGCTCTTCTCTTTAGACTTTAACTATTTATTGGGTCTCGTGACTTTATTTTAGTCACGAACCTTTCACCTAACCTATTACACAATATTATTTCTCTATTTATTACAAGACTTTTATCTCAATAAGATCGTCACTTTTATCAATCCTAACAATCTTCCCCCAAGGGACGATCATTGAGATCTCTCTTTGATTGCATTAATGATCATCATTTTCTTATTCGTAACAATCTCCCCCTAAAGGATGATCATTGAGATCTCTCTTGTGACTTTGAACTTTAATGCTTGTTTGTCTTGAGTCTTGTTGTGTAATAGTGGTTTCGTTCCAATCATGCTCTAGTGATCTTGATCTTGATCTTTCCATTATCCTTTTTTCCTTTGCCTTTGAGATCTTTTCATATCATCATTCTTTACCGTGAATCCATCTTGATTTATCTTTTGAAGCTTCTAACCAACATACTCATACTTTCTTGACAGCTTACAATCTTCCTCATGTAGAACTTTTGTCTTGACCAATAACTTGATGATTTGAGGAAGTTCTTTGATTTATCAGAGTTGCGGAAGTGTATCTTTAAACTTTGAGTATGAGATATGAAGGTATGAATTATGACGGTTTTCTTGCTTCTGAAAGGTAGAGATGTTGTTGATGTTGTTGTACATAAATGTATCTTCCCTCAATTGCTTCCCCCTAAATAAACAACCATTCGTTCGCACATACTTCACATAAACAACTCATAGAAGATAGAAACTATAACCTCCAAGTCAATTAAGTCCCGGATGTTGTATACACCAAAGTCAATTAAGTCCCAGATGTACACATTTCTTCCCCCTAATTGTTGCGCTCTATCGAAATATTCAGCTAGAACACTTCTCTTCCCCCTGATTATATTGGATGACCATCAAACATAATCATAATCTTGTTACGCCTGAATATTCGATAGTGAAGTCATGTGTGAAGTGCGGTCTAAGCATGAGAGTCAACTACTATTATCAAAGGGATGCTAATAAATCTTATTAAGAATTTATATGTGTCGTTTGGCATCTCGTTGACCCCAAATTGTTTTATAAGGATGTGATTAAATTAGGGGCAAGTCTAACTTAAAGACTTTTCTGTAAACAAAAGTGCTTGCCAGGAGACAACCCAGAATGTAATTTTTAATTTTTTATCGAGTCTGTCTTCCCAGACTGTCTATACGGCGTATCCAAACCCCATGGATACGGCGTATTGACCTTTAGAGACGTTATCCAGTCATTATTTTCAGCACAGTCTATATGGCATATTCGTTAAACGAATACGGCGTATACGACACAGGTATCAATACGGTGTATCTTTGGATATGGATACGGTGTATCGACTTCCTGTACAGTTTTAGGTATTTATTCATAGGTTTAACATAGAATAGAATTAACTTAGTTTAGATAACCAAAATATTAATAAATTGAAAGATTGTTTCTCGCTCTCAATGATAGACACCCTACTTACCACGAAACTACCACCGATTGGGTACACAGCCCGTTAAAGTGTTCTTTTTTGTTAAGTCAGCAAAATATAAATTTAAAACTTGAAATCATAAAATCACACACCTTACTGGCGTCGCTGCCGGGGAGTGAAAATTTAATCTTGATTTTTATTTGATATTTTGGTTTTTAACATTAGATTAGATCTAACCCTTAGGATTAGTGTAATTTAGATTAGTGTAATTTAGATTAGTGTAGTTATGTATATTTGTGTTTAATTAATTGTTTGCTTAGTTTAATTGTTGGTGTGTTTAATTGTTTTCTCTAATACACTGTTCTGGTCGATAAACCGATACGACGTGTTGATCCCACGCCTTGATCGATTCTTTATGTTGTAAAGTGTTTGTTACCTTGGATGAATCCAAAATAACAATGGTTGAGACTTTGTTTGTATACCAAAGTGTATGCGGAATCTACACTTTGATACTTCAGAGGTATTATCAATGGAACATTAACTATAAAGACAATGAATAAACCACAAACTGCTTTAATATTATTAGAATAATACGAGTACTCTTGTAGTACTAGGGTTACAAACCTTGAAGCTATTCTTTCTTTAGAATGTATCTAAAACTCTTAAGCATAAACAACTACTTTAACCTTAAACTAGGATCTCCTTTTATATAAACAAGGAGTCCTTTACAAGATAAATTCCGAACTATTTGGAAGTTGTTACAATTCAAATACAAATATAACAGATATACATTCCTTATTTTTCTCTTTGTATCCTTATCTCCAAGTCAGCAGCTTCGACCATCAGCAGTATTAATCTTTCATCTAGCAGTATTAACTAACTCTGGCAGTACTAAGTTTGTACTGGTAGTACTAACTCCATTAGTACTGTTAGTTATACCTTGACAGTATTAACTCTTGTGAAGATTTATTCCCAACACGGCATATCCATTTTGTGATTTATCTTCAAATCCTAAGTTTCTTCTGGATTAAATCTCCTAGTCTTCTTCCTTTGCTGATGATTCTTTCAAACATCCTTCTACTTCTGCACTTGAGATCTTATAAACCTTAGAAGTTCAAAAGCCTGTGAACTCTCATGATCAACCTCCAATTTCTTTTTCAACATCTTGGAAATCATCTCTTGACTTAGAGGGTATTTCTTCTCTGTCAGCATATGTATGGCTATACCATTCTGCATCAGTAAAATGTGAATACCACAAAAATCATATAAACTCCAGCTTATCACATTGTATTCATGCTGATTCTTCCATATCTCATCTTCTTCATCAGGCTCAAATAAAGTGTGTAGATCTCCCCAAAGCATCAAATCATATCCTTCAGATCTTGAAGCACTATACCTTTCTTTGACTAATCTGTACAGCTCCTCTACATCTTGTCTATCAAAGTCTTCAAGCATCTCACTCAAAACCTTGTAGTTCTTGGAACTGCCATCTCCTTTGAAGATTTGATAATACATAAAATTTTCTGTCAAAGTTGTAGTCTTCCAATCCACAATTAGATACTTTGTAGAGAGAGATTCAACATCTTCTGCAAACTCTTCTCTTGGAATTATATCTAAAAACCCTTTGAGTTCTTCCTTCTCAGCATCTTCTTCCAACTTTTGTCTCTTAACAATCCTTCTTTTTCTAGGAAGAGATTTCTTTCTTTTTGCTCCAGATTCTTTAGCAACTTCTTTCACTTCCTTTTGTGTATCAGCATCTTTTTCTTCAATCTTTTCAGGAGACTTCATCTTTTCACTTCCATGCTCCATAGGCTCAATTTGCTGTTTAAAAATCCCACAAACCTTTTCAAATATTCGGCCTAATCTAATTATAAGACATTCCCTTGAAGTCACTAATCTTGTAGATTTCCCTTGATTTCTTCAAGTATTTGATCATATTTCTCCTTGCTTGGGCAACTGTCTTTGGCTTCATCTTTAGAGCATGATACCTTATGACTGAAGGATCATTCCAATCTATCTTCTTAGTAGACTTGGCTTCAGACATAGCTCTTTGTCTTTCTTCTTCATCCCACTGTCTAGCAATTTCTTCATCTCTTGCAATATGTGCTTTTGTTTCTTCATTATTTGTTCTTCATAGTTGATGCCTTCAGAAAAACTTAACCTTTCTTGTTCAAGCCTCCTTCTTAGACTTTATCTTGGGCTCAGACCTTGTTCATTATAGTATTTCCCTGTGTCTTTTCTTGTCCTTTACTCTTCACATCCCTTTCTGCTATAAGTAACAGTCCGCTCTTCCAGCAGTACTAATATCTTCCTCAGCAGTACTAACTACTGGAACTTCACTAGCAGTACCTTTTGTTGCACCAGCAGTACTAACTTCATCACTCCCTTTCTTACTACTTCCTTGATCTTGAATGACTTCAGTGGGAGTTACTTCTTGAATAGATGGTTCAGTTTTAGTACTTGCTTTCTCTTGAACTTCTGCATCTATGATAATTTCTCCCTGTTTGAAGAATCATCTTCAAGGTCCTTCATCATCGGATTATGAACAATCCTAGCTTTTCCTCCCTAGTTTTGCAGTCTTGATTTGAGACTCTAGCTTCTTGACCCTGAGTATGAGCTTAGTAAATGCAGAACTATAGGTTTTCTTTGTCTTCCTAAAGTCATCCTCTAATACTCTAATCCTGTCAGAAAGTTTGGTAACCAAATTCGTCAATTCATTAAGTTTCAAGCTACCCTCTCACTTCCATGTGATAGTGTCAGCATGAGGGTGAGTCATGAGATTGGAGGAAATGGTGTTATGCTCCCAGGTGAGGGTTAGTGTTGTTGATGGTTTTGTAGGGATGGTTGTTTTGATGATGGTTTGTGTTGGCCTCAACACCCCACCCCCTTTTTTTGCAGCAGTGGTTTATGATCAATGTGAGTGTTCAAATGCTGGTTGATGGTGAAGGTTACAGGTGGGGTTTGAAGGTTCAATGTGAGGGTGAAGGTGAAGGATGTGATTCTTGAAAGGCAGAAGTGGATGGTTCAGTACATCTGCATAGGTAGGGAATTGTGCCAACTTCCTGGCCTGAATATCCCTTTGTAGGCCTCTTCATGTTGTTAAAAACTTTGTTGCTAAGAGAGGGTACATGATATGTTCTTGAGTGTGGTTGAAGTTGTTTCCTCTGTATATCTAAGCATATTTGAATGAACCTAGGGTACATGAAAAAAATTTATGGGTGGCTAGGAAATATTTGACACCATATGCTCAAAAATCATCCTAGAAAAATTTTATTATTTCTATTGGTAAAGCTAAACAGATACCGCTAGTTGCATTGTTAACTACTAAACTGCTCTCCAAGCGGTCTTCTTTGGCTAAGCATATGAGATATCCGTGAAGAAGGAAAACCTCCTTTGAGTGAAAGGCACCCTTTTGAAGGTTAACTTAATTCTGGAATCAGTGTGATATCCCATAAGTGCTAATTGCTCAAAAATCTCGAGTTGGGTATAGAAGTATACCATCTTGATAATTCCAATTGAGATGTAGTCTTAAGATGCTTCGGTGATTAAGACATTGAGTGACCATCAATCGTTAGCAGTTAATCTGACTTTCTCTATTCTCATTAGTAGTAGCTTACAAAACAGTCCTCCAAATATTGTTTGATAAAGAACATAAACATTGGCTTCTTTGTGAGGGCATTAAGCAATGTGATCTTCGTATTTAGGAAATCGATGACTTGATGAAACCCTGCACTTCCTGTAGATTTCTCTAAAAACGCTACCATGTTGTGCTTGTCACAAAATTCCAAGTTTGCCATGAATTATAAATGTGAGTAATCGTCGTGAGGTATGATCGTGTTGGATGAATATTTGGAAGGTTGGAGAAAAGGTTTTTTCAAATTGAGATGGAAAATAGAGAAACGTAGAGATATGGTTTGACCGACTTAAAGAAATGAGTTTATCATGATTATAAATTAAACATTATATAGAAAGATCACGAAAGTCCAATTAGTCAAACCCTATATCATAGGTATTTGGCGGAAATATCTCAACGGCTCTATTAATTAATGAAAAATCTGTTAGGGCCAAACAGTACTAACGGTCATCCAGCAGTACTAAATTTGGTCTAGCAGTACTAAAATAAGCCTAGCAGTATTAACTTCTCCACCAAAATAGGCAATACAAATCTCCAAAAAACTTTTGTAGCATTTAAAAATGCAATCACAAAAATCTCTCTTTCTGTTTTTAGCACACATTAAATCTCTCAATTCTTTTAACCACACTTGCACTCTGTCTGTTTTTTCCTACAAATCTCTTCTGTTTTGTTTTAGCCTCACAATTCTCTCTACTCTTTTTGGCTCACAATACACAATTATTGTGTTTGGCAAATACCAGCCAATTAACGGGATTTGTATTAGTCTTTACCAATGCCGTTGCTTTGACTAGCAATGGCTTCATTGTAAAAATACCATGGTGCATTGATGGACCATATCGTTTGAGTAAACTTATCATATCAACGGATTTGCATAAGTATTTACCAGGAGCCGTTTGCATCTGGGACTGTCAACGTTCTTTGTGTCTATGCGACATGGTGAAACTGAAGACCATTTGTTGTGTGGTGTGAAAAACCAACTTACTTTGAGGAACAAACAACATTCATCCCTCAAAGAAAGCATATCATTGAGTAACTAAATTTCACACTTCATTGCTTATCCTGAAAGAGTTAGCTCAAAACTAAGAAAAACATAATCTAACCACTTTTCTTGTGTAGCGGTATTAAATGTTACTAACAGGATTAACAATGAGACATAGAAATAACTTGCAGTACTAACTATAAGTACCAGTTTTAACAAACAGTTTAAATATAACTAGCAGTACTAATTATAACTAGCAGTATTAATTTATACAGACTTAACAATACTAACTTTTAACAAACTTTACAAAAACAAACAAGAGATTTGGGCATTAGGGATTAAGCATTCCAATACTTGAAACCAAGTACTGAAATCTACCAGCATCAAAACCTTTTGTAAAAAGATCCGCTACATTATGTTGAGTGTCAATTTTAACCATTTGAATCAACTTTTTAGCATTGCAATCTCTTATAAAATGATCCCTAATCTCTATATGTTTTGTTTTAGAATGTTGAACAGGATTTTCAATTATACAAATAGTACTAGTATTGTTAATGTAAATAACAGTATCCATGAAATTGTACCTATGATCCAGCAGTTGGTTTTGTATCCAGAGAACCTGTCCACAGCAACTTGTAGCAGCCACATATTCAGCTTCAGTTGTAGAAGTGGCAACTACAGTTTGTTTCTTGCATTGCCAAGAGATTAGCCTATTTCCCAAAAATTGACAACTGGTATGTGCTTAATTACACATACCTTTTACCTTTAAAAAACGAGCTAAAATAACCAAAAACGGACTCAAAATGCCAAATATATGC
>BQNB010201893.1:0-10877 GCA_026074375.1 Tanacetum coccineum
AAAACACTTGCATTCATGGTTTATAGCATGTATCCCCCTCGCAGGTTTATGAAACATTAGAAGATTTAAAATGCGAGGCTAAGAACTTACCTTAACAGGGGAAATCTGATTGATGGCAAAAGTATATCAAGTAAAAGTAACAGCCTCGTCACACAACTTGAGCTAAAATGGGTCGAATGACGGTTTTTGGATTCGTACACATAGTAACGACTTTAAGGGCTTCTTCCTCTTAGTTTTTGGCTTCAATTCTGATCTTAGGGACCTTATACTTCTTCCTTGGCTGAGCTAGAACCCCATTTTTATTTGTGATGAAGATTTGAGGTGTGTTTTGAAAGGGTGTGTATGTTTCGGCTTATATAGGGCTCATATGAGCTTGGTGCCAAATTTTTGATGTTTGGTTAGTGTCAAGGCTAGTGGAGATGACTAAGGGATGCTAGATGGTGAGTCTTGAGAGCTAGGAATCTAGATATGAAAGGTGGAAGGGTGTGGTGGTGGTTTCGGGTACCAAGAGGTGACAAGGAAACTTGGAGCTCAAGGGTGGTGATGGATGTGCTTGTAAGGTGCTTGGGTGGCTGCTAGTGACATGGTAGTGAGGTCATGGTGGTGCTTGAGAGCAAGCTTGGTTGGAAATGGGTTAAAAATGAAAGAAAAGGGGTGTCGGGTTGGTTTTGGTTTCGGTTTAGGGTTTTAATTTGAGTTAGGGTTAGGGTTTAGGATAGCTTAGGGTTTAGGATTAAGGTTTAGGGTTTAGTTTTAGGTTTAAAATGAAATTAGGGTTTTAGGGTTTCGTTTAGTGTTTAGGGTTTTAGATTAGGTTTTTAAGATGACTTAGGGTTTAGGTTTAGGGTTTAGGAGTCATGAATTAAGTGTTTGTACCTTGTGCTAAAGTGGTAGTAAGAAACTATATTGATTTATAAGGTATAATGACCTAGTTTGATTCTTTTGCATTATTGACTTATACATTGGGCTTTAGAAAGTTGTAACTTAATTTAGAAGGGAAAATATATTAAAATGTGGTGCTATGATACTTGTACACATGCTTTAAAGGCCTGTACATTTATTTTGTATGTAAACTTTACATATAATTAGGGTTTTGATATAAACGTTAATGAATAAAGTTCATTTAATATTAACGTTTTGAAAAGTATGTTAAATGGATAATGTATCTGATAAAAATGATATTAAGATATAGACTTGACATATTAGGATGTTTACATGATATAAACATAGATATAGATGGCATTGGTAGAGGTTGCGTGAGCTCGTTTACTTTAGTTATGTAAACTACGTTACATAATGGAATAAAGCGAAAAATTTCTCTGTAAAAAGGTGGTATATATAATAGATGGATAATTACATTGATGAAAATTGTGGGTTGTTATAGTCTCCCTCCCTTAAAAGAAATCTCGTTCTGAGATTTAGTTAGATGCTGGAGTGATGTTTGAAAACAGATGTGGATACTTGGCACGAATTTGATCTTCGCGTTCCTACGTAAATTCTGGTCCTCTTTTAGAGTTCCATCTTACTTTAACTATAGGAATACGACTTTGTTTCAGTTGCTTGACTTCTCGATCCATAATCTCTACTGGTTCTTCTACAAAGTTGAGTTTGTCATCAAGCCGAAGCTCTTTCATTGGAATGACGAGAGATTCGTCAGATAAGCATTTCTTTAGATTAGAAACGTGGAAAGTACTGTGGACATTACTGAGCTCTTCAGGAAGCTCTAGTTTGTATGCCACTGGGCCAATCCGTTCAAGGATTTTGAATGGTCCAATGTACCGAGGGTTAAGCTTTCCTCGCTTTCCAAAACGAATGACACCTTTTCGAGGTGATACTTTCAAATAAACGATATTCCTACTTGAAATTCTAAAGGCTTCCATATTAATATTGGCATATACTTCTTGACGTCTCTTGCAGCTTGCAAGCATTGTCGAATTTGTATTATTTTCTTGGTGGTTTCATGAATTATTTCTGGTCTTGTAAGTTAAACATCTCCAACTTTGGCCCAGCAAACATGTGATCTGCACTTTCGACCATAAAGTACCTCAAATGGTGCTGCCTTAATACTAGCATGGTAACTGTTATTGTAGGAAAATTCTATCAATGGTAAGTGTTTTTCCCATCCTTTTCCAAAATCTATAACACAGACTCGAAGCATATCTTCGATATGTTTAGATGGTTTTTTTCTTCTCACTTTGTCCATCGGTTCTCAACGGATGATATGCCCGTACTCATGTCTATTTAGTACCTAAAGCATTTCTACATTGATGCCAGAATCCCGGATGTGAAATGACGTCATGTCCGGATGATAGATATTGGCACGCCATGCCGTGAGACTATTTCTTTGATGTACAACCTTGTAAGGGTTTCCATACTATCCGTTGCTCTGGTAGGGATGAAATATGCTGATTTGGTAAGAAGGTTGACAATGACCCAGATTGTGTCATGTCCATATGAGGTTTTAGGTAGTTTTGTGACGAAATCCATTGTTATTCTCTCCTATTTCCACATAGAATCTCTGGTTGTACCAGTAAGCCGGATGGCTTCTGACATTCAGCTTTAACTCTAGGGCATGTTAAACACTTGCCACAATACACCAGCGATGTTGCTTCATGTTAGGCCACATTAGAAGTTTCTTTAGATCCTGATACATCTTGTCAGAACCAGGGTGAATGGAATACTTTGATTTATGGATTCATGCATAGATTCAAGACCCTCAGATTACCAAAGAGGGTATTACCAGCTTTGTTTTTTGATTATCTGGGTTTCCATCAGGACGTATTTCAAATGATTTATCCATTCCTCGTAGGTTTTCAGCTTTGATGTTTTCTTCCTTGAGTGCTTTAGTTTGAGCTTCGAGAATTTGTGATGGTAATTTTGGATGAATGGTCATAACTAATGATCTAACTCGGAGTAGTTTGATTCGTTCCTTCCGGCTTAAGGCATCTGCTACAATATTTGCCTTTCCAGGATGGTAGCAAATTTCCCAATCGTAATCTGCAAGCAATTCTAACCAACGGTGTTGTCTCATATTTAATTCTTTCTGATCAAGGATATGCTGAAGACTTTTATGATCAGTGAAGACAGTACATTTGGTGCCATACAGATAGTGTCTCTAAATTTTAAGAGCGAACACTACTGCTCCTAGTTCGATATCATGAGTGGTATAGTTTTCTTCATTAGGCTTAAGTTTCCAGGATGCATATGCAATAACCTTCTCTTTTTGCATTAACACTGCTCCCAGTCCTTGATGGGATGCATCACATTAAACAACAAAATTGTTATTTCCTTTCGGTAATGCTAAGATTGGAGCTTCACAAAGTTTTTGTTTTAGCAATTGGAAAGCCGACTCTTGATCTTCTCCCCAGATATACTTCTTGTTTTTCTGGGTTAATTCAGTCAAAGACTTTGCAATTTTTAAGACATCTTTGATAAATCTCCAAAAGAAATTTTTTTAAAGGCGGGCCAAAGCCTAAGATTTGACGTATTTCTGCTGGGGTAGTGGGGATGCACTAATTTTTAACTGCTTCAATCATGGCGGGGTCAATATGATAGTCCTTGAACTTATCAATTAAGTGTCCAAGATTTGCACGATAACTGATCAAAATCCTCTATTTGGAGTACTTGGCATTGAAGTTTCTCCTTTTTGAGTTAATTTCCAAGATTATTTCTCAGATGAGTTTGTGCTCTTCTTTGTACGAGAAGTAGATGAGAATATCATTGATGATCATATAAAATATTTATACAAAGTATGGTTTGCACACACCGGACTCATGAGATCCATGAATACAGAGCGGCGTTAGTTAACCAAATGGCATTACTTAATTCGTAGTGTCCGTTTCTTGTTTCTAGATACAAAAAAAAATAAACTGGGCTAGTTTTAAGAATATCTTCATCCCTCACTCTTAGTCGATGATAACCTGATCTTAAGTCGATTTTTGAGTAAACACTTAAACATTGAAGTTGGTCAAATAAGTCATTAATACTGGGTAACGGGTAACGATTCTTTACAGTAAGTTTATTCAACTATCGGTAATCGATACACATTCTGAAAGATATGTCTTTCTTTTTAACAAATAAGACAGGAGCTCCCTAAGGTGAGGTACTTGGTCGGATAAAACCTTGGTCTGCTAACTCTTGAAGTTGGTTAGATAGTTCCTGCATTTCTGAAGGAGCTAATATATAGGGTGCTCGGGCCACTGGTGCCGCTCCTGAAATTAAATCAATTTAGAATTCTACTTGACAAATAGGAGGAAGGCCAGATAGATGTTCAGGAAAAACTTCCGGAAATTCTCTGACTACCGGTATATTTTCTAGTCGTTTCTCGTCCGACTTCTTCTCCATAAATTTCAAAAAGTTACGATATATACCCCTATTCATGAACATATTTGCAAATCAAGTCCAAAAAGCCATCCAAGCTTATTTTAGGGTTCCAAATGATATTTGCAGGTTATAGCTTATTAGAATAAGCAAAAATAAGATGTTCTAACATAACAGATGTTTAGGAAAAGGATTCGTTAGCTAGAAAATCAAAACGGGTCATTTTTAGGGTTTTAACAAAAAATGCATGGGTTTGAGGATTCAATGCTTAAACAAGGGTTTATATAGGATCATAAGGAAGCTTATTAAAGTTATAAAACAGAAATTGAGCTTATTGAACAAGATTTGAGCTTACTTGAGCTTAAATGGGTCGAAATGGGGTTTTTGGGTTCGTACGCCTAGAAACGCCTTCAATGGCTTCTTTCTATTGGTTCTTGGCTTCAATTCTAATCTTAGAGACTTCACTTGATCCTCCTTGGTCTGATGTAGAACTCTATTTGAGTGGTAATGAGTTTTTGAGGTGTGTTTGAAGTGGTGTGTATGTTTCGGCTTATATAGGGCTCAAAACCCTTGGTGCCTAAGTTTTATGCTTGGATTAAGGATCAAGGTGCTAGATGTAGATGCCTAAGAAGGGTATAGGAGAAGTATGAAGGCATAGAACACTAGCTATTAAGGTGTGGGTGTGGATGGGGTTCGGCTGCCATCTGGGGGTGCAATGGAGGTGTTTGTTTACTTGGTGGGCAAGTGTGGTGATGGAGGTACTTGTAAGGTGGTAGGGTGGCTGCTAGATGACATGGTGGTGAGGTCATAGTGGTGCTAAGGTGCTAGTTTGGTTGAAAATGGGTCAAAATGAAAGAAAAAGGGGTGTCGGGTTGGTTTTGGTTTTGGCTAAGGGTTTTGGACTTTAAATTCGAGTTAGGGTTAGGGTTTAGGACAGATTAGGGTTTAGGATTAAGGTTTCGGACTTATATTAGGGTTTAGGATTAAGGTTTAATGTTAGGATTAGGATTTAGGATTAAGGTTTAGGTTTAAAATAAAATTAAGGTTTTAGGGTTTCGTTTAGGGTTTAAGGTTTTAGATTAGGGTTTTAGAATGACTTAAGGTTTAGGTTTAGGGTTTAGGAGCCATGCATTAAGTGTTTGTACCTTGTGCTAAAGTGGTAGTAAGAAACTAAAGTGATTTAGGAGGTAAAATGACCTAGTTTGATTCTCTTGCATCATTGACTTGTACATTAGGCTTTAGAAAGTTGTAACTTGATTTAGGAGGGAAAAGATATTCAAATGTGGTGCTATGATACTTGTACACATGCTTTAAAGGCTTGCACATTCATTTTATATGTATACATTACATATAATTAGGGTTTTAGATATAAACGTTAACGTTTAATGCTTATTTTGAAATAACGTTGTAAATAGTACGTTAAATTGATAATGTACTTGGTAAAAATGATATTATGATATAGACTTGACATATTAGGGTGTTTACATGATGTAAACATGGATATAGATGGCATTGGTAGAGGTTGCGTGAGCTCATTTACTTTAGTTATGTAAACTACGTTACATAATGGAATAAAGCGAAAAAATTCCCTATAGAAAGGTGGTATATATAATAGATGGATATTACAGTGCATCTAATTTAATAGATAGATAATTACATTGATGAAAATTGTGGGTTGTTATATGTGTAGACATTCAAGACAAGGAAATATAATAAATTGCTACTTCATTTTCACTAGTGAAGAAACACTCATCATGTTGTCTGATCTAGTAGGAGTGATGCATTTTATGAATAAAGATGACATACTTGCAATGTTGTTTAATTAAGTGGGAGCTATGAGATTTTTACCTTGTAGGTGCCCCATGTTATTTCTGACCTGCCTTGAAATAATAAATTACTTTTCAAGTGTGTAACATCTTTAGTTAGTGAAAATCAGCGCGTAATTTTTTATGTGATAATGTGTCACTTCTTGTAATATTATCTATAAGATACTTACGCATGATTCCTTATTAATAAATATAGTTCTATATGCACTAGCTATACTAGTATGATTTCAGCTTGACTTAATTCATATTCTATCTATGACATTACCATATTGTCCATACAAACAAATGAGCGTTGTGTTGTTTTATGCATAATGTTATGCCTTGCACAAGTGGAAGAAATCTTAATTGTGTGCAAGCAACAACACATAACAATATGACTAAGGGGTTTTCTTGACTGCAACATAGGAAAACTAATATTCTACTAGGACTCTTACATGTAAAATGTATGTAGCCTTATTAAGAATAATTGTCAAGATAAAATGGAAAGCTACATAAAGGAGCAACACAAAACAATATTACTAAGGGTTTTTCTTAACTGAAAGTAAAAAAAAACTAAGATTCTACTAGGAATCTTACACATAATATATATGTAGCCCTATTAAGAATAATTGTCAAGATTAAATGGAAAGCTACATGATTATGTTTTCTTGTAAAGTTATAAACATGAAGTATAAAATTGATTTAAAATTACTATTAAGGCCAAGAGTCAGTGTTCATAATTACTTTAGTTGGATATGGTTATGTCGCTTGTAAAGACACAAACAAGAAGTCTAATTGTTGAAAGACTTATAACGTAAAGTAAGAAGTTAACTTGTTATGTCTTGTTGTTAAGACATGTACATGAAGTCCTTGACTTGATCAAAGACTTATAACGAATAGTAATAATTAAATGTTTTTGTCTTCTTGTTTGGACATACACATAAAGTCGTTGACTTGATCAAAGACATATAATATAAAGCATGCAATCGGCTTGAAAATACTATTGAGGCAATTTGGTTTGATCCAATTGGCAAGTATATGACCCAAAGAGCATTAAGTTATCTTAGAAATTGTGGTATAGTCTCACAATCCTAATTCTCATAGAATAAAACATCCTTATGGTATGTCTAATGTGTTTTATCAAACTCTACAAATATTGTTTGATTTTTGATAACTTTAACTACTCTATCTCCAAAGCTATCAAGGTTAAAAAATTGAGTATCTCATGCATATACTCAATATGACTCCAACCTAGAAGGTAACTTAGACACCATCAATTTATTGAATGGGATGAATGGTATGAATCCCATTAAGTCTTGATAAAAGTTCTGAATTTATAAAATTTCTTGGAGCGTGTTATTAACAAACTAGAGCCGAGAACTGTCAATGTATTTTGTATGTCCCAAATGAGAACAGTTTATTGTTGCTCAAGATGCTGAGTATTTGGGGAACAGTCTTTTCTTACAAGAAGCTGTTGGGTTTTTACAACTAACTAACCTTTAATTAACACGAGTACGCAGCGAAAAAAATAAACACGTATAGAATTATGTAATTAACAAAGGGATCAAGAATGCGTACCTTTTAGCAATTAACGAATACACCGTCTTGAATATACGCGTGTGTATAATATAAATACCACGCGAAAACACAAGATCTAAAGTAAGATTCTCTCTCTAACAACATAATACTTCTTAGCAAACAATTATAGTATGCTAGTAATCTGTAGTGATAAAGCACCAAACGCTTTGATTCTAGAATCAATCAACATGAAAAACCTCTTTGTAGGTTGTTGATTTAGTCGAACAAACACAAACGAACCATTGGGGTATGGTTTGACGATCAACAATAAGGAGAGAATGAGAGAATTTTAGGGATTAGTTTTTCAAGTTATGACAAATAATAATCTCTAGACCTCCTTATATAGCCTACATAACTTGGCTTGCAAGTTAGGTAATTCCACCTCCTCTTAGAGATTAGGAAACAAATAGATTCAGGGAAAAAGGAGATAATTCACATACTTTCATTTTCTTTATAATTCCCATATATTAGTCTTTTAACTATTTGACGACTAATATAACTCCGTTAAATATTTATATTAATATTTAACGCTCGTTAAGCTTTATCACTAAATATATTACATTTAATATATTTACATTAATTGTTCTATGTATTAACGTGTGCGTCCCCGTAGGCTCGAATAAAATTCCCGGACATATATTATTTTACGTGGACGATAACATCCACAGCGGAAGGGGGGCAACACCCCCCCCTTGATCCCACTTGGTCATGGTACCAAATAATATAATAACATTGGTAAGCGTCCTAGCAACAACGTCAATGCTCAGAAATATCATTTGTGGTTCTAAAGTCACTGTGCAAATGATTTATGATTTTATATTCACTTTGTTTCAGATTCCGGTGGCTAAAATGGATATGGATCTAAGTCATTCCATTAATTAACGATTACGTTTTCGCTCATATTTGATTAAATTAGCACTTACCAAAATTTATTGAGACGTATTACCTGAAGTTTTTGGTGCAACCACACTACATGTTTAACCTTCTAGGGGCCCAGCTGCATCATACTTCAACTATTGAAGGAACAAATTCTATATTGACTACAAGTGTCAAGTCATATGCTTCACAATCACTTCTAAAAATAGTCCTTATTAGCTACCTTATTCAGGATAATTTAAACTACATCAAGAAGGATTATCCACACATGCAAGACCTACTTACATCTCAAGTCTAAGGATTTAGTAAATTAAAATCACTTACAGGATTCACTTAATGATGTCGATCTATAAAGTGATAATCTTGTTAGTTGGGGAAGTCCAATATTCATCTTATGAATATCATGTGAGTTTGGCTGACACATCATTTAATATCCAAGATATCACCAATCACCCAGATTTGTCTTAGTTCAACTATATTCCCATATTGTTGATCGACAATGGACTCATTTAGAATAATAACAAATATTATTCACGGATTAAACATGCAAATATAGGACACAACTTATATTAAATATAACTTCATACCATGTATCTTTATCATTAATAAAATTGTCTTAACATCCCTTATCCAAATACTAAATAGATCAAATGCATGATAATTCTAGTTGATAAATCATGCCTCAAGATATGACTATCGTACTTGCTGACAAGGCTTAGATTTCATAATTCCAACTAGCTTTGATCTTTAGGAATTTTGAGAATACTTATTTCAAGAATTCAATAAGTGAAGTTCTTGAATATGTATGATGATTGTTTGTTCATATATATTCAAATATCTCGACACACTATATCTCATAAGGTGTGTAACATCAACTATTGACACAATCATCTTTCACAGCTTCCAAAACTGTAAAGCATTCTTGTTCTTTAATGTACAATGCAACTATGCTCTTAATTGAGCACAACCAGTCCACATGGTCATCATCAAAAATGAAATCATACCATGACAGTATTGAGTGTCATCTCAATTTGATTTAGCATCCGTGTACACAAACAACCCCATGCTTTTATCTAATATCCGTAAACAATGAATATTCTCTTAATAATGTTTGTCACCTCATGAACTCCAAGTTAATTGGTTTATTCTAATTGCACAATAAATTGTTGCAATATATATCCTTAGATTTCCATTACTATGGACAAATCCATAATCTAAGAAGAATTCCAAAACCAAACATATTCCATTAAAATATTCAATTCTATAATTATCTAATAACTTTCGACTAAATACCAATGTTGTCAAATCATCTTGCATTCATGCATGATACAACTATTCTTCTACACAATATGATGTACATAATGAATCCTTTAGTCATACTTAAGATTTCATTCATGTTCTATCTTATCAAAAGATATGTATCAATTTAGACTTTCTAAGTGATAAGTCATTTTGTGTTAGACTTATATACCGCATATGTTTATAGCAATAAACTTATTATTTCAAGGTTGTATGTTTTATTTCCTAAATCTTTCAGGTGAAAGAAACCTGAACATAATACTCCCACTAGCTTTTAATGTAACACCCCCATTTTTACATATAGCAGCGGAAGCTAATCTGGGGTATTACTTCGTGGATACAACAATCATAATCATAGAAAACGACTCAAAAGGGACGTTGTTTAAAAGATACGTTATCATTCATTTAAAATCAGAGTTTTACAAAGGCAGGTCCTAAAATCTAGTTACATACAATGTGAATGATAACAAGTTTTAGCCATCTTCATGTCCATGCCATAAGTTGCTCAATTACCTGAGATAAACATGCTAAAAAGTCAACATAAAGGTTGAGTGAAATTCATAGGTTTGAAATGTAATAGTCGAATACAAGTCATCATAAGTAATTGTTATAGAAGCAGTGTCATAGTAATGCGTTATAGTGTGGTATTGGGTTACGTTGTTATACACCCGTTATTGGTAATAATTGCAACGAATACAATTATCATGGGAAAATGGTATTGCATGTATAATGTTATGGTATAATTGCGTTATTGTTTAAGCTCATGGCACACAAACTGACTGGTGTATATATATACCCAAATTGATGTGATATATATATATATATATATAATGGCCCTCGGTGTATATATATATATATAATGGCCCTCGGTGTAGGTAATTGCCATATACCTATGAAATTCAAATATAGTGTGTTTGGTTACCTACCCGGTTAACACAAACAGGATTCGTAAATCCCGATAGATCTATCTATAATATTTACGTTCACCCGTAAGTGATC
>BQNB010201895.1:0-10877 GCA_026074375.1 Tanacetum coccineum
CTCTGTTGAGCCACCCAGTTTTGGTAGCAACATTGGGATTGTTGGTGTTTCACTTGTTTAGCCATTTTGGTAGTAATTTATTTCACATGGGCATTTATGAAACACTCTTGACTCAATCACACACACACACCGGATATTCAAAAAGAGCGAGTGAAGATTTATATCGAGCAAAAAAGAAAATGAGCAAGTGGGGAAAAATGTCGCAATTTTTATAAAAACTTAGCAAATGTGGATTCTTTGAAAACGACAATGAATGATGTCGATATGATTGAAGACAAAACTATAGGGACTTGAATGAAAGCATGCCAAATTCTATGATGTGTATGGTTTTGATAAAAAATTATAAAAGAAAACTAATTTAGTCGCAAATCTTCAAACATAAAAGTTCAATTTTAACGAGATAAAAAATTATAAAAGAAAACTAATTTAGTCACAAATCTTCAAACATAAAAGTTCAATTTTAACGAGATATAAAATTATAAAAGAAAACTTATTTAGTCACAAATCTTCAAACATAAAAGTTCAATTTTCAAATTTTAACTAGAATTGTAAAAGCCTTGGCATCATAGCGCCAAGTCATGGCACCAGCCCATCTCACGACGCCACGCCGCCCACCGTACCGCCTCTCGCGCCATATCCCTTGGCGCCGTACGCACCAGTCAACGTCAAGACGATTTGATTAGATTTTATAACGGTCAAAAAGGGGGAAATTGAACTACTACAAAAATTGGAATAGAGCCCCCATGGGAGCCCGGTTTAAATGAGAAAAGGGCTCTATGCATGTATCCCCCTCACAAAAACCTATAAAGCCCTCTTTTTTAGAAAAAAAACCCGGCTTCATGTCATAAAGCCCGGTTATCAATTTACCAACCGGGAACTAATAGTTTTAGTTTTTTACATTATTTGGGCTATTTTTTTCACCCCTTAATATTTTATCTTCACATAGATCTGAAAACGACCTACCACTGGTGCACCGCCGTTCTATCGCCGCTCCTCCCTTATCACCGCTGTTACTAATCTCTTTCTATTGGCTTTTACTCATGGTTGGATCTCCCTTTCCTCCTATTATTGCAGGTGTGTATGTCGGATATTTGAATAATTTTGTATCTTTTTTATATTAAAGTTAGGGGTTTTGTTTGTTGCATATTTTTTTTTTGTGTATGTATGAATCTATTTGTTACGAATCTTAGGGTGCAGGCATGTTATGGTTTTTTCTTTAATAAAGCTGGGTTTCTTTTATTAGCGGGGATGTTATGAGTATTTGATGTAATTGAAGTCATATTGCATCTGTGTAATTGTCATTCTTTATCTTCCACAACAACAAAATATCTGTAATTGGCTAATAAAGTAAATTAATATTGAAGTTACCCTTGTACTTTTGAAATTGTCACCATATATTAGAAGTGATGCAGAGGAATAAACTTGTGGATTTTATTGACTTGAAACAATTCAAAACTTAAGATATCCGAGGATATTGTTTGTTTCAGTAGTGTTTTGATATTGGACATTGCAAGCACAGAAGCTATATGCTTTTTCAGAGAATATAAACTGCAATATTGATAATGTTTAATTCAAATGACAATTCTAATGTTTTATCTTCTTTTTTAATGAAATTTATTAGTTTGTTTTTGTGATATGAATCATATTAGGAGTTTAAATGGTATGTGTTAATTTCATATTTAATTTATTTGATTTCTTCATGTCAAAGAAGGTGTACTCGAGTTTGCCAAGATAAGTCCTGATGCTCTTGGGATTGATAAAAAGGATAGCCTAGTACTGGAAGCAATATTGTGAAGAAACATGGTATGCATTCTATTATTTTAGCCATCTTTTTATTGATGTTAAAAAAACAAATTAGAAACTGTATTAACTTGTTTATGTTTGGTAGCGATCTTTTTATTGAATTTCCACGGGATAAATATCGTTACGCTCAAGAGGCACTTGCTCTTAGGAAGCATCTGAAGAACAAGAACGACGAGGATGCTAAAATGGATTTGTGTTGTGTTGAGGGCAAGATTCGGGTTTGTGTTGACTACCACAAAATGAATGATGCTACTGAGAATAGTAAGTTCCTTGCCTTTATATTTTATAAAACAAAATTAATAAGAGGTTTAGTTACTCTTATTCAACACATGTGCTATTGGGGTGTTAAGAACAAATCTTAAGGGAATTAAATGTTTGTTATAAATGCGAGTTCCTAATGAACGATAACGCCTAGTTTTGTGTTTTAGTTTGTGCAGTCTGTATGAGCTAACACATGGATAGTAATCTGGTATGTTTTCTCTTTCAGGGATTGTCCATAAAATCTACCATGTTTCGTTGGATAAGGAGGAGCAGGAAAGTTGGATGAAGTTTAGAGAGCTCGCTGAATCAATTGTATGTGAAACATTTTCATTTTTTTGCTTTATCTTCATCGATTGACACATATATACATGTTACTGTCACATACATAATTTATAACATATTTCATGCTTGTGGCAGACTGCACTTGAAGGAATACATTATCCAATTAGAGAGGAAGATTTAACGACAGTTAAGAAGGATGATAACCTTGCTGGTTTTATTGGTGAATATGTTGTTATGCCTTTAACAAGTCCTGTCGGATGGTATGGTTACATTCCACCTGCAGCATTGTTATGCCTTACCGCGTAAGTTGCTTTCGAAAATTACGTTACCTCCGTTGTATGCTTTGTATGAAGAAAACAACTTTCGATTACTGGTCATGTGTTTTGAACATCCACTATCTTTAATCCATTCATCGGGTTCCAAATTTACTGCTAAGCATATTTCATCGGGCGCTTGAGCTACAAGGCAAGCTTCATCTTTAGTCTTTTCCACCTCATCTTCTCCATTGTCGCTCCATACTCCTCCAATGAATGCTCTTTAATCGGTGTTATTTGGCGGCTTTGAACATTCTCCAATGAAATGATTTGGGTCACCATATTTAAAATATTTTCTTTCACTTTTATCATAACCATCATTTCTACTTCTTTGGAATGTTTTTCTATCGCCTCGTGGTTGTCTTGCAAATCTTCCTCGTTTCTTGAAGAATTTCTTGAATTCCTTTACGGCCATAGCATACTCTTCGTCTTCACTATCGGAACTTGCGCTATCTTCATCACTTACTTTCTTTTTCACTTTTAATGTAAGTGATCTACTTTGACTTGCCTTTAACCGTTTCTACATCTTTCTTAATTACTTCTTCATAAACTTTCAAGTTTCCAATTAGTTCGTCAAGAGATAAGGTTGTTAGATTCTTTGATTCTTCAATCGTCGTGACTTTCGCGCGCCATTTTGGATTAGATCCCGAAGAAATTTCCTAACATAATTCTTGCTAAAAAACTTCATCAAGTGCTTAGACTAGTAATAATAGTGTTAAATTTAGCAAAGGCATTATCTATTGATTCCTCTTAACCGGAATCATAAATTGTTTCATTATTGTTGAAAAGAGATCTTTTTGTTAGCTTTGACTTGATTATTAACTTGAGGAGTGATTAGTAAAGTAATCCCCAAATTTCTTTTGCAGTTTTGACACATAAAAATTCTTCGTATTCATTACGTGGCAAAGCATTATAAATTACCATTTTAGCTTCATTATTTTTTTGCAAAGTTTCTTTTTAAGATTATCACTGTTTTATGAAAAGATACAATTTCATCCTTTTTAGTTTCGGGATTAAATTTGAATAGGAGGAAAATCACCATTCGCTAATAACATGCCAAAGATCTAGATCTTTTGACTTCACATAAGTTTCGAACTATTTTTTCATAAATAAATCCATCACTTTCAAAAGTAAGTGTCTTTGCATAGAATTTCCCCTTCTAAATATTTTTCTGATTCATAGATCGATTCAAGTTTAAAATATAATTTTATTTTAAAAATCTTGTTTAACGTGGCTCTGGTACCAATTGTGGAAAACTAGAAGGGGAGGGTTGAATATTTACTTGCTTTATAATTTAATATGTAAAATTTGTTTTATAAAAAACTTAGATTCAACTTTTTGGATTCAATACTTGGCACAATATGAACAATGTAAATATGTAGAATAAATAAAAGATAAGAGTTGGAAAGATCAGAACCGCAACACAAGGATTTATAGTGTTTCGGTTCGAAGCTCCTTCTACGGCCTACTCCACTCCTGAGCACCAAAACTCGAGAGTTTATCTTCACTATTCGAAAACAAGCTCCCTTATGGGCAGAGAAAACCGTACACAACGTTGCTTATATCCAATTTCCGACACTAAAGCTAGATGTCGAGTTCTAATCTTAGCTAGAACCCAATCTATCACAACACAACTTCACGATAGTTCACGACTTTACAACGTTCCACAACTACTTCACAGCTTCACTACACAGCTTATCTTACACCTTTGATCACGACTACACAACTTCTTCAATCTTCACAACTTCACACTTCACAACTTCTTCTCACCACACTACTTATATCACAACATCTAACACTACTAAAAAAGGATCACCAAGATCCAACATACTACAAACAAACACCAAATCCTAACTACTACACAACTTTACAAGATTTACAAAAGATTTACAAGGTATGAATAGGATGCAAACAAGATTGCAATATGAATTTTTGGGGTTAATACTTCTTTCACATAGATGATGGAAGTATTCTTCCTTGCACTTTGAGAATTGAGCTTGGATCACTTGGAAACAAAGCTAAATGATTTAAATGATCAAAGGACTTTAGAGAGGATATTGGGTTGTTTAAAGCAGAAAGAATGAGATGTACAAAAGGTAAGAAAAAATGTTGGGAAATAGTCTAATAATTAGAGGAACAGACCTGGAGAGCGTAGTCTATGGCCAGCCCCCTTAAATAGGGTGTCGCCCCTTTAAAATTAAGGGGGCCGCCCAAGTAAATTAAGGGGGCCGCCCCTTATACAGACGCTCCCTTATTTGTCATATTAAGGGGAGGTGTTTACTGATCCATTTCTAGCCGTTTTAGTCAAAATATTTGAAATTCAAAATATATATTTTAAATAAAACCATTTCTTCTAAAATGTAGATAAATATTTTGTTGATGTTTATAAAAATTTACAACATTTTATAAAAGTTTCCTTTGATCATAAAATGCATCAAGCATTTGTTTATTCATACCTTGGAGTGAAATAAGTTTGAAATGAATATTAACCACTAATTACTTGTTTATGTTTTAATTTTTCATTGAATGTTTTTATATTTTGTGATTATCAAAATGTAAGGATGTGAAAAATATTAATAATGTTTTTAGGCATTATTTCTATCAACAAATAGCAATAAAAAAAAAGTTGAGAAGGGATAGATGGCGGTGGTTAGGTTTGACGAGGTGACATAAAGAAGGCAGCTCAACTTAGCCCTAGGTCTTAGGATCAGATTCGTTCTGATATGATGTTAGACAATGATATAATCCCATAAGTGATACATTTTATTGATACGATATATACAGAGCTAGACACATAATGAAACTTTAATGGATATAACCTCACAATCGGATTTAGCCATATCTATACTCTAATATGTCAGCTTTGCTTCAATATATTTTAATGTTCAGGAAAACAAAAGAAGAAAGAAAGAAAATAGGGGACGTGTGAGACCAGTGTTGTTGGGCTTCATGCTTTGACCGTGAGGAACTTAGACGGCAACATACGTGCAAGGCCGGCTAAACCAAATCTATGAGCACGTACATTTACATTGGTGCTTTAAAGATGCCATTTCTATATAGTCCAAAATTCGATCATTAAAAATATCACTATACTCAATCTCACAATCCCATTCATGTTGCTTATTTTGGTAAACCCTCTTATAAAAATAAATTTTGTAATTAATTAACTATTATCTATTTTCCCCCTTCCAAATTTGACTTGTCTTGTAGGCATGATGCCATGTGAAACTAGACAAGAGTTGTTGTATGAATACTTTATGTTGATTATTGTTGTAAGATTGTGGCAAGCTTATTGCTTTTAGAAAATGAAGGAAAATAATTGTGTGAAATGCTCATATGACCCTCTTTCGATGTATTACAGTTAAGATCGCTCAACTAGATAACAAATGGCAAAAAAAGGATTAACCCATAAACCAACTTAACCATAAGACCGGGTGTAACGGGGTGGTCAGCAACAACTCCACCATATCGTTCCTTTTCCCATCGTATTCACCCCCTAATCTTTACTACATCCGTTACTATTATCTTTATCACACTAGGGACGGATCCACATGAGAACCCGGTGATTTTAGGTGATGAAGTTTAGTTTTTGTATAAAATATAATTTTTTTTTTTTACGTGTAACCCCCAGTTTTACCTAATAAATTCTTTATGGAAAAACTTTAGTAATCATTAACAAAAAATTATGCAACACCTTCTCAAAAATTTTGAGTCCGTCTCTAATCACACGTAAATACACGCGGAGTTTTAATCCATTTCGTGATGCAGAACTAAAGACCACCGAATCCCCTCTTTTTTCTGGACCATGGGTCAAAAAGTTAAATGGTCATATTAATTCTTATAGGTATTTTTTCGTGGTAGCTGAGACGTTTTCAATTTTTTGAATGGCCAATTGACGAGTTTTGAGTCATTGACACACAAACTCAAACCGGGTAAAACCCTGCTCATTTAGAGAGGTTAGCGTGACCATTAAAGAATTAATCCTTGTGGTTACCTGCACTCCTTCAACACGTAGCCGGCAGGTTACTTCAAAACTCCCTGTGAAACACACGTTATACAACAAACCAACAAAAAATTAAGTGTCTAGATTCCAACACATATACAAACAAACACATTTTGAATTATGTCACCTGAATAAAAAATGCATGCATAATGCATATATAAATATTCATCTCACCGTGCCTAATTCTAACATTCAATATACCCCGATTATTCTCTCGTGTTTACTCTAATGGCTCGTAATCCCCGTATATCCATGTCGTCGTTCGTGACGGCCATTTTCATCTTAATATGTTGTGCAACATTGTTAGATGCAAGAAAGCTCATAAACATGGAGGCTGTAGATGGTTTGGAAAATAATGGTGCCAATCTTGAAGTTATTACTAACGCGCATACATCGCACCTAAGTGAAAGGCTTTTCGTTCTTCATCTAGCCCGTATCGACAGGATCTTGCAATCAGTCCCTAGTCCTGGTGCGGGTCATTAGGCCGGCTACACATGAACCCAAATCTTTGATTATTTAATATTTGTAAATTAGATACAGAGTAATATTCTTTAAATACATTTCTTTACTTCAATTCTTTGATTGTAAATTTGTGATATTTGTTAGCTACTTGAGTTGGTTTTCTTCATTTATACATTTGAAAGGGTTACTGGTCGTAAGTCGTAACTTGTTTATCAGTCTCTATTTGTGTGTTCGGTGCCAAGTGTTTTGGAGTATTTAGCGTTTTTGAAATTAATATATGGTTGGCGTCAAGGTTGCAAAAATCGCTAGGCGCTCCCGGAGCGGTCGGGTAGCGCCTAGCGATTAATCGGTTATGCGGGGATTAATCGGATTGGATTTTTTATATACAAAATTATAATTTTAGATATAATATGTATAAGATAAGCATGGTATTTCAAAGTTCAAAACTTCAAATATTTCAAGTGATCCGATTTTTTCATTATTTATTCCGATTTTTTCATTATTTATTTCGATTTTGACCGATTAATCCGATTTTTAACCGATTTTTTACCAGACCGATTTTTTAAGCCGATTAGTAAAAATCAAAGCGTTTAATGACCGATTTCGAATCGGCCGCCTAGGCCCATTTTTGCAACACAGGTTGGCGTTCATAGACTTTTTCTAACGCATCAAGTCTTTAAAGTCTTTTAAAAAGTCAACTTCAACAACTTTCTCCAATACACAAAAGCTTTTCAAACCCTTTACAAACTTTCTCAACAAGTCTTCATCTAACGAGAATCACTTGTGTTGTTTGTTATCAAACGTTTGGTCTTTAACAAGCTATCTTCTGTCATTAGCAAAGCTTTTCTGACAATGAGTTAAGTCATTCAAATGACTTATTTAAATAATAAAAAGTCTTAACACAAGTATCTTGAGTCAATGAAAGCAATTTCGGCCCATTTGTCAACAATTTTAAGTCGCCAAACCATTTGGTCCATCATAAAAATGTACTTATAAAATCGAAGGAAAAAAAAATCAATTTAATAGATTTATTTGTACACATTGGCATTGTAACTACTTAAATGGGATAAAGAATTTGTTTCCTTTTACAGATTAGAAAGCTGAATAATGTAAAATCCTAGTACAGAGACTTAATCCGCCTAAAATATGAAAGTGCATAGGCATATTATCAATTTTGTCGAACAAAAAAGTTGAAAAATGTGATACGTCAATCTCTTCTACGAAAGGTTTAAATAGTTGGAGAAACCTCAAATTCGTAATCTCGTATATTTGTGAGTATAAACTGACCCTTTCTCAAGTCAAGTAATAGCATCAATACGTTCAGTTGGAAAACCCGAAAAGTTGAGATTAAACATAAGAGATTTTGGCCTCACAAAAACATTTTGGGTTAGTGACTTGAAAATACAAATAACTTGTTATTCAGTGTAGTAAACAAAGAATTTGAAAATGTTTGGATTAATGAATTAAAAACACATATAACTTGTCATATGTGTTTTAAGTCATTATTAATCCAAACATTTTCACTTGAGAAATAGACGCCGAAAAGTTGACTCAAAAGTTGAAGTGCAACCAATAAGATTTGAATTTGATACCTTCACTGGACAATCAAAAACCCTCATTAACAGGCCCCACGCTTTAGTGCCTGAGAAGGGTTTAAAAATTGGACCGGGTGGAAAACCGATTTTTGCCCAAAACACCGGATCAAAATATATGGTGCATATCTGGGTTGGTCCGGTCGGGTTAGTTGGCCCTGGCTATGGGCGGAGAAGTATACAGAAGACATAAATGAAAAAATAAGCAATATTTTGAAAAGAATTATGGCCCTGGCTATGGGCGGCATGCCCATTAATAGTTACATACTTACATGTACTTCTGAGTATTATTTAGTGTGCTATAATTGGACACTTTAGGGTGTGTTTAGTTGCAGGAAAGTTTTCTTAATTTTCTTTCTCTAGTTTTCTTAAGAACGGAGTAACTTTTCTTTCTCCGGGGAACCTTTTGAAAACTGGAGAACTCCAAATTCAAGTTCTCTGAATTATAGTTATGATAGGAGAAAGCAGGTTTTCAGTTTTTAGTAGAGGAATTTCAGAAAATACTCATTTTGAACATGTTTTCTGTTTTCTCTGTGTTTCTAAGAAAACTTTTCTGGAAAACTCAACAACTAAACACAGAAAAGTTTTCTTAGAAACACAGAGAAAACAGAAAACATGTTCAAAATGAGTATTTTCTGAAATTCCTCTACTACTCATAATTCTTGTTGTTTAAATATAGGTAGTAAATTATTATAATAATTAGTCAAATGTTGCTAATGATTACTAGAAGTTAAGCTAGTTTTAGGGGGTGTTTGTTTCGGCTTATATGTGGGCTTATGAGCTTATTTGATTTCGGCTTATATAACATAAGCCCGAATTTTTCGGCTTATTTTGAGACTTGTGGGCTTATATTAGTTTATTACGATATGGTAAACTTTTATAAGCCCATAAGTCTCGATATAAGCCAGAAAATTGGTGCTTATGTTATACAAGCCAAAAATCAAATAAGCTCATAAGCCCACATAGAAGCTGAAACAAACACCCCCTTAATGGTTTTACATAATCATTTTTAAATAATTTAGTTGTGTACTAATTGTTAAATGATATCCCAAAATCAAATGAATTTTGAGAAACTAAACCAATATTGAATAACTTGAACCGAAAAGAAAATAAGAGTTAACTTAGTTTAAGAAAACGTAACCTAGAGTACGTTTAACTTGGAAGATATTTTGTAACATTTAATTCTAACGGTTTGTTTATTGAATAACATTCGGTGTGAGAATGAGCCGCTAGCTTGAATGGTATCTAAACTAATGAATAGTGTGTTGTTTGTTTTAAAGGGGCATTTTTTGACCGGCTCGTCCAGGGTAGCTATAACTCAGGACCGACCTTGTGTCTGGTTCAACAAAGCATAATGTCTAATGATGCGTAAGACCGAACTGGACCAGATCGGACCAAGAACCGAAAATGATTAAAAAGGTGGACCGAGGACTAGGTCCAGTTCGATCCGATTTCTCAATTTGTTCTGGTCCGCGGTCAACAATGCTCAGCCATATACTTTTGATACGTCTATCTAAACATGTTACATATAGCTTATCTTTGTATATATAGTAACTTTTTACTCCCTTTGTTGTAACCCTGGTCCCGAAATTGGGGAGTTGGTCCAGACTCGTATAGTTATTGCGGTAGATTGGTATGAACTTTTCACACAAAAGAACACGTTTTTTTGTACTAGGTATTAAATTTCAGCGATCCATTTTTGAAATGTCATACTCGATCGACTTGGACTCTTTTGTGTGTGAACTCGATCTTATGTAAAGTATAAATCAACAGAAAAAATGTTCTAGCTATATGTGGTGATTATGCGTATTAATTGGATGTGAGAATTCACCTAATTCCTTCCAAATAATTGAGGTGTATTATGTCGATATAAAAGTCTCAAGATTATATGTCGATATAACGACACCTCTTTATCGCCCTTAGGTGTATAACTCTCATTAAGTGAATATCTTCGGTGATCAAATCAAATAATTGTGGAGAGGTCATGGCGATTTCCAAACTCAACAAATCACATACGCACCCCTTGATCACGATTCACAGATTACATCATACATGGATTTCAAAAGTGGAGAGGTCATGGTGATTTCAAAAGATTCTCTTCATTTGATCGATCTTCTTTAGCCTGTTTGATTATCATTCATCAAATAACGCTCGATTTAA
>BQNB010201896.1:0-10877 GCA_026074375.1 Tanacetum coccineum
AACTAATTAAAGACCGAAGCTCCATCGTAGAGTGACCGAGCTTCCTTGTTCGACTCAATAAATTGAGGCTAACATATATTCTTTAAATCACTGCCTGAGTGTTCTTGGAGGGGACACGTGTGATGGGTATATATATAAGTCTACGTCACAACGTCATGAACTGTAAATCACTTGGAGGGTGAGCGCGAATGTTATGAAATAGATCTATTCGGGTGTGATCCCCGTTCGGGTGATTAACTATCACTAGGCAAACGAACGTTATAGCATGTTGTCTATGCGAATGTTATAAAATAGATCTATTCGGGATTGACAATCCCCGTTCGGGTGATTAGCTATCACTGGGCAAACGAACGTTATAACATGTCGGATTACGATTGGTTGGGCCTACAGGGCCCACAATACTTACATATGAACTCTTACTGTTCTATTAGTGCATCAGTTTCATGAACTTAGAGTAATTGTAATCATTGTTTTATACTCACATGGATATTTACTGTGCCTTGATTAAAGTGGCAATACATACTTGAAACATTTTGGTGATATATATATCAATATCATGCATGCTTTGAACAATTGCGATACAACGATCATACGTATATTTTTGTGACTATTTGGGGATTGAAATGGTCATGCATACTTTACAACTATTTGATTTCTAAAAATCATACATACATTTTGGAAGGACATTTAAGGATTTTAAATGGTCATACACACTTTACAAAACTTTAGTTCAACATTTGTATTTACAAAAACGTATGAACTCACCAACTTTAATGTTGACACTTTTAAGCATGTTTTTCTCAGGTCATATAGATACTTGGCTTACTTGAAGTGCATTGGAGACTATACATTCAAGTTTTTCATGGTGATGCAATTATGGGACAAATGTTATATCAAATTCAGATTTTGATTAAATCAACAAGGCAAACGACACATTTAGAGGTCGTTCTCTTGTATCTAACGCTGTGGATTAGGAAGTAAATCCCCGGACATACTTCCGCTGCGACACTCATTTTTGGGGGTGTTACAAATACGTTTCCCTAAGATATGACTATTTGAAGCTCGACATGTTTGAATTGCAATATAAATTGCCAAAACATTGCCCGTGATGAAGTTATAACCCGACAATATCTAAATTCCCTTCCAACATGGTATACGTTGTTTGTCAGTGATAGCTAATCAACCCGAACAGTTCAAAAACGTTAGGCTTTGTAACAACTTATAACTTGGTTTCAAGACAGTTCTTGTTTGATGAGTTGCGAGACCGGGTTGTAAATGACGTTGTTACGCAACTTAAGGTTTTTGACGAGTTTCCTCGATGACGGGCGAGGTTCAGGTAGTTGGATGTTTCTTTTCGTTTGGAGCGGTTATGCTGCTATGCGTACCCTTTTGTGGGCAGGCAAAGTTGTTAGCAGTAAGATATCTTGTGAAAGTTAGTTGGAATTCAAAGGGTAACTTTGAGTTAACATGGGTATGGGAGGACTACTTGAAAGATAAGTATCCTCGATTAATTGTTTGGTAATGATAGAGTTGAACCTTTTGGTTAAATCTCGGGACGAGATTTCCTAAAGGAGGGGATACTGTGACAACCATGACTTGAGCAGGTTAGTCAAACCGTTAGTGTTGACTTATGAATCTGTTGTAATGTATGGTTTATGTGTTTATATGCGTTATGTGGATTATGTGAGAGTTGGTAATCAATCCATTGAGCGTGATCGTCTCATTGGGATTGGATTGGTGATGGATTTGGTTAAGTTCCTTTCGTTCACTATTGGTGGCAAGGAAATGATTATTTTTTTTGGTTTTGGCGTTTTTGCGTTAATTGTGTAAGTATTATTACGTATACGTATTTATGTGTTAGTAAAATTAGGTATGAATAGGCTTTAGTGGTTAGAATAAGAAAGAAATAAAATTTCTATTTTTGGAAAGTTAGGTTTAATAAAAATGAAAAGTTATTTATTTTATAAGTCTAGTAAATTGCGTTTACAAGTAAAGGTATGCGCAAATAAGCTTAGATTTTTATAAAAACTTAAGGTAATGTTAGAAAATATGTAATTAATAATTAAATAAAAAAAAGAAATAAAAAGGTTCGGCTGGTTTTAGGATAAAAGAAAAAAAAGGAAAACAAATCCTACTCTAATTAAAATTGGTAAAAGATATATATCCTAAACCTTTTTGTAAACCTTATAAATACCAAAAAATCTTCTCCCCCTTGTTTTTAATTGTCCCAGCCAAATTTTATCAAAGGAGGAAGAAGAAAAATATTTTTTTTCAAGTTTGGTGATTTTTGTGTTCAAGATTCGAAGATTTAAGGTATAAATTATAATCCTTTGAGTTAATTATCATTAAAAACATGTAATAATTATTATGATGGATAATTAGGGTTTCATAACATCTGTAATTAATGATATAATAAACATGTTATAATGATTAGGGTTTAATTAGGATCATATGGGTGTATTCGTTAGGGTTTAGATCGCGTTAGAATTTGATTTCGTTTAGGGCAGAATTTAGGGCTGTGTTGTTCGGCTGTTATCTCGATGATGGTAATAGCTTTTGTCAAGTTTCCAGTGCCTATGATGTAGCTCAGAGAGTCTAGTTTCCAGAACATCCGGCCTCGAAGGTTTTTGAGGTCGGGAAGTCAGTCAAACGTTGGTTGCAAGAAAAGTTGTCAAAGCAGTGAATACGGGTCAGATTTAGGTCAGATTACGAGGTATAAAACCCCCACTTAAAATTTGAATTAGGATTAGCCAATCTACAGGAGTTTAGTTCTATGTGTCTATTAGAAATCCCCCAAAGGAGAGCTTCTGAATTGGAGTCTAAGTATGGTTTTTAGGTCCAAACTTTTTAGTGTGCGATCAGATCCGAAACTGAGTAGTTAAAAGTTTGATTTTATTTGAGGCACTTAAGAAGGGAAATAAATTAGTGGAAAAATCATGGAGTTAGTAGACTCATGGTATTTAACCTGTGATTTTTGGTAGAATTTATGAAGCTCAGTAGGTATGATTTAGAAAATGGTAAAGTGAGGTCAAAATTCTGCATTTTCGGGTAAATTGTAAGTCTTTGAAATAATGTGTAAACGAATTGGTTAATGTCGGGCATGGTGTCGGGGTGACCCATGAGGGTAACTAAACACCTTAGACATCCATCATATGATTGTTACATGTGCAATAAGCTTTTGGCTTAGTAGCGTGTAACACGAGTTATTTTGTTGTTTAGATTTGTGCTAGTTGTTTGTGAAGCTTTTTGTTGGAATCTTTTGGAAAGCTAAGCAAAGGTGAGTTTCATAGCCCCTTTTTCTCATGTTATTTTGGGGTGAGAATGATGTTTGTTGTCGTGTTAAAATGTTTTTAAGCTTGCTGTGGTTATGTGTATTGGATCGTGGGCACGTTCTGTCCCGTTGCGTTATGATATGATATGTTTGGTATTGTGGATCCCAATATGCAGTGTGACGGTGGTAAACTGCGTGAGATAATAGAGCCATGTACCACACATATGTAGATGCGTATGATTTGTGGATCGTGGGCACGTTCCGTTCCGTTTTGTTAATTTTGTCATTGAATTATTTTGGTAATTGCAGCACTAATTGAAAGTTATTTTGATATTGTTTTGTATGTGCAAACCTATGAGTTCTCTCTCATACTTTAAGTTGACGATTTAAGTATCATTTTTTAGGTGAGCGTTAATGTGCTAAGATAGACGCAAGTGGCTAAATAGCCGTAGGATGCTTGGAGTTTATTTATGCTTTCTGTTTGAATAAATGCGTTTGCATGAATTGTTTGGATTATGTTTTTGCATGTCATTTATTGACGAGACCTCTTTCTCATTAATAAAGACACCATTAGGTTTTGGGTATTGTTATGACACTTTGTGTCTTTGCTTTACTTTAGTTTTTAATGTAGTATTCTTTATATACACCTGTGTTGTGATGATATCCCATTCTTGTTTACGCCTGCCGTTTCGCCTTAGTGGGGGTATGACAATGGATCAAGAGCCCATTGTTATAGAAAACTAGTGGTGAGCCTAACTATAGCTAGGGTCCCATATAATACATTTAGCTTATATGTATAGTATATACCTATTATGTTATTTCCCTAAATTTCAGTAAAGTACGATTATACTATATTTATATATAATATAAGTTAGAGTTTTTCCCTTCGTTATTTTGAATCCATATCCTATATAGTAAAATGTTATTTGTTTATCGTAGTAGTCTCCTCCTAGGCGCCAGCGTACTGTTGGAACATTGCGTTGTAACTGGTTGTAGGAGAGTGGTTAGAGGAAGTGGAACTAAACCGCAGAACCGAGCCTGCTTTTATGTGTTCTGTGAGATTCGGAAGAGTTGACTTGGGTTAAGACTTTTGGTAAGGAAGTCGAGGAGTATGTGACTAAGGTAATTGCTAAGGATGGTATTGTTACCCGCTTTGGAGGACGATTTCCTCATTTCATTGAAGAAGAAGAAGAGAAGAAACCTAAGCCTTATAACTTATATGGATTTGTAGATCTCATGGAAAAAGCCAGTGTATGCAAGACGGGTTTGCACCCCATAGGATACCTCAGTCTGAGGGAAACCACAATGGATGGCTGAGTGAGGAAGAAGAAGCCGACTCAGATAGTGAATCTACTGCAAGTAGTTGTCCCAACCGTTTTGAAATGGAAGATCCAATGAAGGTGTTAAAAAAGATGAATCTGACGTTGTTTAGTATCGTCTTTTGTTTGTGTCCATGTTCGACACTGCTCGTCATTTCATTTTGTTTTTACAGTAGCTTTTAAAGCCATTGTTCGAGATGTTAATTTGGGTGTCGAATATTATCAAGTATTTTAATAATAAGGCATCAGCATTAGGATTATCTTCTATTGTTGATGATCGAATTGCCATGTGTTAGATTATTGTGCATGAAGTGTGTTTCATAGGAGTGAGTACAGTGCGTGAAGGGCATCTATAATTATGGTGCCAACATAATTATCATGCGCCACAACACAAGTGGACTTGTAATAGTGATTGGCATGATTAGTTTAAGGTGATTGTGGTGGTGATGAATAGTACGTAACGATCGGGATAGAATTTTGGTAGGGTGTCGTCCTAACGTATAGGTAATTCTTCGAATTTTAGAAATGCCTCCACTCGTGCTACTGGTGAGGATGAAAACCCTCCTGACATTGCTACTCTTCTTGCACAGCAACTGCAAAACCTCTTACCTGAAATAGTTAATCAAGTGACTGCTAGTGTCAATGCTAATGCGAACAATGGTAAATGGATAATGGTGCCAATGGGAAATGGTAACATTGGGTGTACCGTACAAGTCGTTTATGTCTGTACGACCCAAGGTATGAGTGGGAAGGGTGGAGCAGTTTACTTAAGGCGTTGATAGAGAATGGACATTGTAATTGATAATAGTGGTTGTGCAGAGAAACCATAAGGTAGGTATGTCGCTAGGTTCATTGGGAACAAAGCTTTGACTTGGTGGAATACTCAAGTCCAAGTAAGAGGTAGAGAAGCGGCAAATGTTATGTCTTGGAATGATTTCAAGGCATTATTGGTGGAAGAGTTTTGCCCGAGTAATGAGATGGAAAGACTGGAAAATGAGTTCTGATCACAAATGATTGAGCTAATCCAGGCTGGTACATGAATCGATTCCATGATGTTATCCAAAATTGGTTCCCCATTTGGTTACACCTGAGTCTGCAAGGATTAAGAGGTATATGGCTGGATTGGCGCCTGAGATTTAAGGAATGCTCAAGGCAACTCAAACAACTACTATTCAAAGTGCAATACTAAAGGCTGGGATATTGACTGATGAAGTTGTTAGTAATGGAACGCTAACTAGGGGCTCTGAGAAGAGAAAGAGTGTGGATGAACCTGCTAAGGTTGGTGGATCTGGAAGGGATTTAAGAAAGGAAAAACGAGGGGGAGAGGTAACTAACTTGGTAGCGCGGCTTCATCAGAGAGAGGGGTATGCCTGTTTGCAACCTGTGTCAAAATGTCTGCACACATCATGAATAGCTAATTGAGGGGAATGTTTTTTTCAATTGCCATAGGCCCAGCATTTTGCGAGAATTGTCCCGTTCACCTGCGATACCGTCACACCTCGTATGCCGTTTGATGCACGGCAACCAAAGAGCATGTTACAAGTGTGGTGACCCTAATCACCTCAGAAATGTTTGTCCCAAGTTGAACCGAGAATCTGGACAATCTGGGAATCAGCTAGCTTTGGGATGGCGTCGTAATGATCGTGGTGGTAGGAATCAAGTTAGAGGAAGAGCGTACAATGCAAGCATGAATGCGGCAGAGGCTGCCAAAGATTCAAGCATTGTCACGAGTACTTTTCTCTAAACGATCATTTTGCTAATGTTCTGTTTGATTCTAGAGCTGATTTTAGTTTTATCTCTACTAAATTTGCGCCTATACTTAATATGAAACCTAGTATACAAATACGGTTAGTGATAGAGATAGCTGATGGTTAAGAATATGAAAGTTATAGGATTAATCCGGGTTGTAAACTAAACTAAGACCTTCCCTATTCACTATAATGGATACCTTTAGGCACGGTATTTTGATGTGATAGTAGGAATGGACTGGTTGTCCCACAATAAGGCCGTGATAGTATGTCACGAGAAAGTAGTAGAAATTCCCTTAGTGGATGGCGAGATACTGAGAGTTCATGGAGAACGTGTCGAAGAATCAACTAAGGCATTGAAGAATGCAAAAGTGGACGAACCTAAGATTAGTGATATTTCCATGGTCCGAGAGTTTGTCGAGGTATTCTCGGATGACTTGAAAGGATTACCACCGCAGCGACAAGTTGAGTTTCGTATCGAATTAATTCCTGGAGTGACGCCTGTTGCGAAGTCTCCCTATCGTTTAGCGCCCTCGGAGATGCAAGAATTGTCTGAACAGCTGAAGGAGCTGCAAGACAAGGGTTTCATACGACCTAGTCATTCTTCATGGGGAGCACCTGTGCTATTCGTGAAGAAGAATGATGGATCTATGCGTATGTGTATCGACTATCGTAAATTAAACAAGCTAACCGTGAAGAATCGTTACCCTCTTCCGAGGATTGACGACTGATAGCAGTTTTATATACCTAAAATATATATAAAATATAATACTTCAAAGAGCAATTAAGAAAATTCCCTAAGGAAAATTCACTCTCAAAAATATATATAATATAATATATAATACGTATATTAAACCGGGCAAATATGATCACCCGGGTCGTTTCCCCAACGACTAGTGAAATTGAAACCTTGTTTAAGTTTGGAATATGATTTGAATAAGTAAATGGATGATTTTGATAATCTAAAGCAACAATTAAAATGGACAATTAAAAACAATTAAACAATTAGACTAATACGGGAAACAACTAAAATGTGACAATTAAGCAAATAAACTAAATTTAACCCCTAAAAATGTAAACTAAAATTCTAAACCTAAGATAAGACAAAAGAAAATTTTAGGAAAAAGAAAAACATTTTTTTGATTATTTTTGAATTTAATATGAATTAAAAACTATTTTAATCTAATTAAATCCTAAAAATTAAAAAAATATAAAATAATTGAAATTATATTTTTCCTAAGTAAATTAAGTAAAAAGAAAATTTTAGAAAAAGAAATTACTATTTTTGGCTTTTTAGATTGAAAGATATGATTATTCTAAAATTTAAACTAATTAAAAACTATAAAAATAATAAAACTATTAAAAATAAAGTCCTAAAAATTTTATAAAAATTACACTAAATAAAGAAAATGTGCAGACATTTTCTAAAAATAAAAGCCCTAATTTTTATCTTTTTTATAAAAGTTTAATTAAACTAATTAAAACCTAACCCTAATTGTTAATTAAAACTAAATAAAACTAATTAAAAACTAACTTAGGGACTAACTGTGTAAAAGACTTAAGGGCTAACGGAACTAAAGCATCTAACGGGCAAGGATTAACTAAGAAACAACTAAAACAGGAAAATTACAAGAATGGTCCTTGAGAACCTAACCCGATAACAACCAAAGTCTAATTATAAGCTCAAATTTTAAAAGTGCTTATCATTAAAAACTTGAAAGAGCAAAGTTGTAAAGGAAGCTAGTGGGAACAAAATTAATAAAAGCTACTTGGGCTGAAAATAACAAATAAGCTCAATAAGAGCTTATTTTTAAACTGACCTCAGAAAGGAGGTCTTAACTCTTGGTTTTAGAAAATAAGCTATAAAAGACTCAAAATTAATTCAAAATAAAAAAGGAAAGAAGTTCTAATTAGCTTATGATATGCTTAATCTATAAATGAAAAGAAATAAAGGCTTAATCTACCTTTTAGCTTCTGAAATTGATCATGAACTAAGCAAACTTAGAAAATAAGGCATTTAGCACAAAAATCAATTAAGCTAAAATTCTTAAAAAGCTATACTAGACTAATAGCTTAAAGGAACTTATAGAACTACTTATACACTAACTGTTTAAGCAATAAAAACAAGAAACTTAAGCTAATTCTAACAATTTTAAGAACTAAACTATCTACCTACTGTTTTGGCCTTTTTTAGTTATTTATTGACTTTGACAGCTGAATTAAGCTAAGTAAATAAGCTAGAAAATAAAATGTAAATCTTAATCTATATTAAGCTATTACTCAACTATAAAATACTAACAGATAAGCTACTAAATCCTAAAATTGATGGCTTAAATTGGGGCTTAAATATCAGCAGTACTAATAAAAGTTAGTACTGCTGATATTTAAGCCCCAATTTAAGCCACAAAGAGTGCAGGCTAACCTAGTGACTACCATTACCTTAAACACACTCAAATGAGTGTGTATAAACACAATGCAAGCAAAATCCAAGCCTTAAGGGCTTTGGATCAAAATTTCATAAGCAAAAAGAAAGGCACAAGGTACCCTGGTGCTGAGGTAATCATTATAAGCCATAACTTTTGAAAATCAGCAAACTAAGCTTTGAAATCTTTTTGAAATTTGTTATTTAAGAAAAACTCAACTGTTTGAAAAACTTTTACCAACTAGTTTTGACTTTTTGTGGTCAAACCAACTTAAACCAAACACCCCTTTAGGACATGACAGATTTAAGAAAAGCTTTGAAATGCAAATCCATTGATTAAAACTAGATGACCAGATAATTTCTAGCTTATAACTAACTTAATTTACCTAAATTAACAACTAAATAAGTATTAATCTAGGATTTAAGCTATTTTTGGTTTTTTAAGGTTTTTAAGACAGAAATTGAGATATGAAGTTCTAAATATTTAAACTTAAAAACAGAAGATAAGAAACATATAATAAGCACAACTATAGAGAAATAAGCACAAAATTAACTACTAGGATAAGCAAATAAGCAAAAGTACTCTAATAAGCAGTTTAAGCTAATAGGTAAGAGACAAGGAATTTTAAAAAGGAAACTTACTTTAGACTTCAGCTAAACAGAAGCTAATTCACAATTAAGCTGCTACAAGCTCTCCTAGCTTATAAATAAGCTAGGAGTTAAGTCCTTCTTTGACCCTTCCATAATTGGTCAAACTTCCAAAAAGCTTAATAATCCACAAGTTTAAAGGTAAATATATGTTAAGCTGCTTTAAAGTTTAGATATGATTAATACTGAATTAAATAAGCTCTATTTCAACTTATAGACTGAAAGAGCTTAATATGAGCTTATTGGCTTATTGAGATAATTTGGCTATTTTAGAGAGCTTATGAAATAAGAGAAAAGAGAGTTTATAATTAAACTAAATTTCATTAAAAAGAGCTGAATTACATTACTTAAAAGAAATTATAACTGAATCAAAATTACATTAAGCTTTTAAAACTACACTAAGATAAAACTAGAAAAAAGAAAAGATCACATCCCGTGTGTGTGATGGAAGAGCCTTTTTATAAGTGCTGAGAGAAGGTTCTAGGTTCTCCTTCCTTTTTATCTGAGCCATCCAATCAAGCAATCATTGAATCATTCTTTTGAGCCGTTAGATCTTTTGTGTGTGATAGAGGATTGCCAGCGTGTCATTCTTTGATGTGACATGCTTGTGCTTCTTTTGTGAGTGGTTTAGCACAAAAACCCACGCCCTTGTGTGCTTTCTCCATAGCTGACGTGTGCTCTATGCTTGAGTAGACCAATGATTGCTCTTGATTTGACTGAACTATCCCTGCCATCATGTAGAAGATCACTTGAATTGACCATTTAACCCCTTTATTGACGTTTGCCCCTTGATTTTACCCATGTGGTGATTTGTAGAAGACGATGAATAGTAAAAAGGCCTTCGCGCCTTTTTACAACTGAAAACGGGTTAACTATTTTTAAACTTTGGACAAAATGCAATTTCAGTCCCTCTCTTTGTTTTCTCATTTCTAGTTATAAAACAGTTTGGGAAATTGCAAAACTGGCCCTTGTGGTTTATTTAAAAAGAGAATGGGCTAGTAACTTGGGCTTATGAATGGGCTTTTAGGCCAAATGGATCCGGGTGAGGAATTTTAGGGTTTTTCAGGCCCATTAAGGGGTGAGGGATTATTTTTGGACTTTGGTGAAACTTGGAGGGTGAAAATGGAATGTTTTGGGTCTTGTTGACTTTTGTTGACCATGATTTGACTGAGGCTTGACTTTTCTGGCTTCGGCTTTGATTCTTTGGCTTCTTTTTGTACTCTTCTGATTCTCGTGTCCGCTTTTGACTGTATTCTTGTGATTTTTGATACATCCGTACCTGCACACACAAAACACAAATACAAGCATATTTTTGCCATTTTTGGTCTGTTTTGGGATTAATTGGGTTATTTTAGGTACAAATGGATATGCGTATTTTACACTTATCATTGAGTAGCTCATAAGAGCAATTTATAAGCCTTGTTTGTGCAAAGGCTCTTGTAAGTTCTCAATTTACTTTTTATAGCTTA